>CM029012.1:162823327-162983983 GCA_016801055.1 Panax notoginseng | reverse complement strand
TTCTCATCTAGGACGAAGATAATTTTCATCACCTATCTTTACCTGAAACATCAAAGATCTTGGTTACACCAAATCACATTTCCATTCATAATCATACTAATAACTTCATCTTTGTACTACGGCTAAAGATATTCTATTGTATCACCAGTTGGTCATGTTCATCTCAATACCTGTTCATCTTTGCACTACTGGCCAAAGATATTCAACAACATGTCATCTTTGCACTACGGGCCACAAATATTCATCAACAATTCTCTTTTCACTACTAGCCAAAGATATTCATCAACAATTCATCTTTACACTACTGGCCAAAGATATTTCTACCACAGGTCATCTTTGCACTACAGGCCAAAGATATTCAACAACAGTTCATATTTGCACTACAGGCCAAATATATTCATCAACAGTTCATATTTGCATTATAGGCCAGATATATTAATATCTCAAAGAAATATATAATCATTTCAGAATTTATATAATTAATAATTATAACCATGTTAATCAATTCACCTTTGTACTTAAGCTAAAGATATTCAATTATAAATTCAATTGTCATGATCATACCAGTCAACAATTCAACTTTGCACTACTGGCCAAAGCGAACCCATAGTCATGGTCATACCAAAAATCTACCCATCTTTACACTCAAGTCAAAGAGAAATATCATCATTAGGGTTATTAAAATATTATATATGATAATAAAATCAATATAATCAACATATAAATTTAATCTCAAGAGTAATACTCATAAATCAACTATAATTTGGTCAGAAAAAGAAACTAATTTTTGTGTAAATAGTAACTCGTGAATAGTAACTTATGAATAAGTAAACTCGACATGAAAAAGGTAGAAATTCCACAATAAAATCCATACCAATATTTCGGTATAATGATATTGAAATAATAATATTTTTTTAAGCTTATAAACAATTTATTTTAATTTGTTACAATTTACTAAATAATGTATTTAATCATCCTAAAATGCCAAACTCATAAGATTTCATCACCAATAACCAAAAACCCTCATCAAAAATTTGCATATACCTCATATAGGATTCTTAAGCCATAAAATCCTATTTTCCAATTTTCTTACTCCACATAACATATTTAATTCATTTACTCATAACTAGTCTATTTTTATAAAAAATACCAAATCAGTTCTAAAAATATTTTCTTTTTTGGAATTTAGCTAATATAGTCCCATATTGAACATATATTGTTTTCAGAATTTTTTAATTTTATTTACTATTTTTCATATGGCCAAAACCGCCGAATATTTAGACATTTATCATAAATTGATACTTTTATCCAAAAATTCCAAAACTCATAGAGTATACTGATATTATTATAGGTATACTTTCAATAAAAATTTCATCAATTTTGGAGTTAACCATAAGGAGTTATAAGTGATTACTTTTAAAATAGTCTTACCCCGTAAAATTCATAACTCTTAATCTATACATCCAAAAATCACAATTTTTGGACACAATCAATAAAACTCATCAAAATATCATTTCAAATTTTTCTAGAATTTTCTGAAGGTCGTTAGAAGTACGAACTGAAAAACATAACAACCCTTAAAATTCCTTATTATCCCTTACCTCAAGAGAGTAGTACTTCGGATAAAAAACTCGGAGAAAACTTCTACTAAATAGCAACTCTCAAAGTATTTAAACACTCTCACAAATATGCTTGATAATATAGAGAGAAAGAAAACTTGTTTAAGGTGTTTTTTCAATTCTAACATAAACACCTATTTATAGGAAAATGCTAGAATGTCAAAGGAGACTAAATAATAAATTAATAATATTCATTTCTCTTCATTTCTACGTCTTCTACCACCAACCAAGACCAGCCCACCTCTTTTGAACCAAAATTGGCAGCCCACATGCTTGAAATAATAGTGGGTCCCGCTCAAATAAAAATCATTTTATTTTCTGAAACTTCAACAATTCATAGAAAATAGTCTTTTATCAAAAAATTCGAATCTCGCGATTTTTTATAGGAAATTCAATTCTCTACAACTTTGCAGAAGAAAATTTTTTTAAATTCCAAACAAAAATTGACCGAAATCCATAAACGGGCAATTTTACAGGCTATAATCAAATTTCAGTCAAGAAATGGGGTCCACCGACACACAAAACATGTGTTAATCATTTAATACAACCAAAATACTCTTCCTCCTCATATACTCATATATCTCACATTCATTGTAAAACTATCACCATTATTATATTATTAAATATTATAATAAATTATTTTATCACAAAAGATAAAATATTAATTTTCAACAATTGTCACTTTTAAAAATTTTCTCCATCTATATCCACATAAAATTAATATTTTCCTCATCATATGAATCAATGATTAATTATTCACAAATAATATTACAGAATCACAGTACTGGCAACCAGCCGTTCCCAAGAAAGAGGGGGCTTTCCAATAAGGATTTTTCCTTACTGGCGCGTAATTAGATAACCAAACCTCTCCTTAGACATAACTTTCTAAACATTGCCAATAATGCTATCTAATAATATTATTCAAATAATATGAATTATTGATCTGATAATGGAGATGATGTGCAACAACAATTATTGAAACAACAATAATATAAAATATCAACGCAGCAATTATTGAATCAATAAAATGAAATATTGAACAGTAATTATTGTGACAATTATTCAGTAGTGCCTTCTTACGTAAAAATCAATAATTTCAAAAATACTGTGCAATACCGTGTACTACTGTGCAATAACGCGTATTACTGTATTTTAACCACCGGGTATTCCAACAGTGTTAACGGTAACAACTACGCTGTTAATTATAAATACTTAATTTTTATCGTTATCTTCATCCGACCGACAAATAGCTACGCCGTCGTACGAATATTCCCCGACAGAAAGAATATTCCACGACCAACGAATATTCCCCGACAACAATGATTATTTTATAGCCACTTGCTTATTTTAAAAAAATTTCACATTTCACCCATAACTTTAAAATTTTATCAAGTTAACCATTTACTGAATTGTAATTATAAGAAAAATTGAATACTTTTATTTCATAAAATTCGGGGTCTTAGACGTAGTGCATGGATAATTTGTGGTTGTAATACTAATGAATATCCTTGGCTGTGCAGGGATGATATGGATTATTTATTAAACTGAGTCCCAGCGTTAAAAGTGATGAAAAACCTTTTAAATCATAAAAGATAGTAGATTTTATTCTCTACTTGACTTTTTTAATGGATTACTTGTTCCGCTGCAGTTAAACTTGATGTCTATGGTATTTTATCAGTTTAACATTGTTGAAGACTAATGATAATTTATTCTGCATTATCTTAGTCTTAATATTTCTTACTGGGCTAGTTGAGCTCACCATTTTGCTTTCATTGTTCTCTTCAGGAAATGAAAACGTAACGGGGACTAGTCGGGGAACGGAGTGACGGTTCAGATGATATCATTAGTAGTCCTCATTATTCTATGAAATAGTGTGAAAATAAATGTATTGAGGACTTATTTTGAGTTTGAATATTGTCTAGAAGACAATATTTGTATTAAAACTCACAGCTCATGTTGTATATTTAAGATTGTATTTGTATTCTGTACCATGTATTTGGCGACTCAAGATGGGTGATGTATACCTATTTTGGGGGCGTCACATTGCACGAGCTATCAACTAGTTATATTAAAGCTAGTTTGTGACATTCCAGATCTATAAATTAAGCCACGAACGTACTAGTCTATTTGCATAATTCAAGCAATCTCTCCATCACTAATATTTACGTACATATTTATAAATATATGTTAATGTGTAATTAATTATGAATTGGTTAATAATCAACTCATCATGTGCTTTTTACTTTTTGTAATAAAATATAATTTTAAATTTTGAAATGACATTGCGCATGCACCGTAATTTTGCATAGCAAATAAAGTTGGCGTCTTCCTATGCGCTATGATGCTGCATAGCAAGAATTAGTAGGGGCGTAAACGAGTCAAATATCAGCGAACATCTTAATACTCAGATTCAGTTCGACTCAAAAATATTAATCTCGAATTCGACTCGAATTCGATAAAGAAATTCTAATTTTATGTCAGATTTGACTCGGATCAGTACGTATTCGGACCTACTCGAATCGTAAGTACTTAACTCGTTTACAAAACGAATTACTCACGAGCCTTCAAATTGAGTTTCGAACATAAATTTTTTTACCTAATACTAAACCATTACATATATACTAAATTGATTATTGAACTAATGTTTATATATAAAAGTTTAGTTTTTACTTTTATTTATGTAAAGAAATTTCAAATAATGTAAAACAAATTGGCAATCAATCCATTGATTTATTCAAGTACAAGCTTACACAATTTAATAATACACTTTATAAATTATAAAGATTGATAAAAATATATATCACATATTAAACTTGTTAGTATGGATTAGACCAGTATTCAAATATGATCCATCGAGTAGGTATCTAGTATGGTTCGAGAAAAAATGAAATACTCGCTAACTCTAATCTGAGCGAACATTCGTATACTCAAATTCAACTTGTGTATCACAAAATAGAAAACGAGTATGGATCAAATTCGACTCGAATCAATTTTAAATTCGAGTTTTCGATCATATTTTCGAATCGATCTTAAGTTTAGTACCCTCGGCTCAGCTTGAACCCCTAGAAATTAAGATCCTCTTTATTTCAAATGAAATGGAGAGTATCCTAGTGCGCATAACAAAGCTCTCCTTGTTATACACCATAATGGTCCTTGTTATAAGTTAGTTCTAATTAATGGTGAATACATAGATCGATGTTATTTTAATAATTATTTAAATTTTATAATCGATATTAGATGAGTTAACTATTAGGAAGGTGTATTCAATAAAGACTTTTAAATACTTTTTTTAAGTGACGGATTTTTGTAGAGTTTGTGGATTTTAATTATTTTTAAAGACTTTTAAAATTACCTTTAAAGACTCCATGAAATAAGTGACAGATTTTTATAGATTTTTTACTAAGACATTGATAGACTTTTATATACTTCTAATATATCTTGCAGCTTATATTAATTGTTAAAAAGTCAACAAAGATCTTATATTTTAGATGAAATGAGTACGATATTAAATAATATTAAAATATTTTGACCATGTCACAACCTAATTTGAAATAAAAGACATTGTTGAAGTTAAATTATTATATCATACCAAGTCTATTACAAGAAAATGTCATATTCATAATTTTTATATTTCATTAAAAAAATTCTACTAACAATAATATAAAATAAAAATTTTGATATTAAAATTATTCATTGTTGTTTTCCTATCAAGTCATTATTACTAAACTAACAATTTATAATTTTCAATAATTAACAAATTTATTAATTTTAAAAATAAACATAAAAAAATACCTCCCTAATATTTAAAAATATAATAAATGAGATTTTTTTGGGAGAGAATGTAACGCTCCCAAAATAGGTCCATTCCATTCAACCTTTTCTGAGTCGTCAAATACATGGTACAGAAAATAACTACAACTTTATTACAACAATTGTCGTGCAAAATACAACAACACATATGCTGTGAGTTTGGATACAAATATATACCAAATGTGACTCATGTTCCAACCGTGAACATCACCTCACAATGACACCTTATATAAAGGTATAGTCAAAAACTGTTTTAGAAATTAGAATCTTTGAGAAGTGCTCAAGAAAACCTTCGTACATGGGAGGCCATGCGTCTAGGTTATGATAGATATCATATGGCCACAGAATTATTCTTGGTTGACCCAATAGACCCCAAAGAAAAACGAGAAGATTACTATCATATTCTTCCCAATGGTAAGTCTTCTCTTGACATATCATTATCTTTATTGTCTCTAATTGAGAATTATACTTCAAACAAACACCAAGATTATATAGGTAGTGCTCGTATATATACTCAGCAAGTGCACATCCCTGTCTTATGATGACACGAGGTTGTATGTCGTTAGACATCTTGTATAATAGTGGCAAATCACCCTTCCAACGTTGGGTACACCTTACCCTATTGGATTCACCAAATAAAACTACTAAATGAACTTTTCTATACTGCTTCGGGAGAACATCCACAGCTAGAGACCATCGTTCTATTTCCCCGTTACCCTCGCTCGACCCAGCTACACTCTTATTACCTGAAAGGAATTGTGAAGCAAAAGGGTGAGCACAACTAGCTCAATAAAGAATATCTTGACTAAAGATAATTAAATTATCAATAGCCTTCATCAATAATAAATCAGAGATTTAGAACATATGGTAAATGATAAAAATTTTAACCATAGTTGCAGCGGAACGAGCAATCCATTAGAAGAGTCAAATAGACTATAAAGTCTATTATCTTCTCCACGTTAAAAGTCCACCAACAATGTTTTATCCCTGTAACATCAATCAACAGTTCCTTTCCACAATCATATGAATAATTCATAATCATAATTGTGATTCTAAATTTCGCATCCAAGACGAAGATAATTTTCATCACCTGTCTTTACCTGAAACATCAAAGATCATGGTTATACCAAATCACAGTTCCTGTTCATAATCATACTAATAAATTCATCTTTGCACCACGGGCCAAAGATATTCATCAACAGTTCATCTTTACACTACATGCCAAAGATATTCAACAACAAGTCATCTTTGCACTACGGGCCAAAGATATTCATCAACAACTCATCTTTGCACTACAGGCCAAAGATATTCCTCAATAGTTCATATTTGCACTACAGGCCAAATATATTATTATCTCAAAGAAATATATAATCATTTCATAATTTATATAACCAATAATTATAACCATGTTGATCATTTCACCTTTGTACTTAAGCTAAAGATATTCAATTATAAATTCAATGGTCATGATCATACCAGTCAAAAATTCAACTTTACACTATTGGCCAAAGAGAACCCATAGTCATGATCGTACCAAAAATCTACCCATCTTTACACTCAAGTCAAAGAGAAATATCATCATTAGGATTATAAAAATGTTATATATAATAATAAAAAATAATATAATCAACATATAGTTTTAATCTCAAGAGTAATATTCATAAATCAACTATAATTTGGTTAGAAAAAGAAACCAATTTTGTCATGAATAGTAACTCGTGAATAGTAACCCATGAATAGTAACTCATGAATAGTAACTCGTGAATAGTAACTCATGAATAGTAACTCGTGAATAATAACTCGTGAATAATAACTCGTGAATAGTAACTCGTGAATAGTAACTCATGAATAGTAATTCGTGAATAGTAACTCGTGAATAGTAACTCATGAATAGTAACCCCGACATGAAAAGATAAGAATTTTACAAGAAAAATCTTACCAATATTCCGGTATAATGATATTAAAAGAAATAATATCATTGATAAAAAAATAACATCCCTTACTATCCCTTACTACCCCTTACTATCCCTTACTATCCCTTACCTCAAAAGAGCAGTACTCCTGACTGGAATAACGCTGAACGAACTTGCACCGTATAGCAACACTCAAGATATCAAAATACTCATAAGAATACACTCGATAATATAGAGAGAGAAATAGAGAGAAAACTTAAGTTTCTGGTGTGATTTTCAATTCTAACCTAAGCACCCTATTTATAGGAAATTGCTTAGAACACCAAAGCAGAAAATTTAATATAATATTAATATATATATATAAATTTTCAAGTCCACCTTTGAAGATCTGATTTCAGCACATTTTAACAACCAGTGGGCCCCACCATCTCACAAAAAAATGTTTTTCTCAAAATAATTAACTTAAACTCCCAAAAATTAATTATTTCGGAACTTCGGAACTTCAATAATTCATAATAAATAGCCCTTTGATCAGAAAATTTGAATCTCGCTTCTCTACAACTTTGCAGAAGAAAGTTTTTCCAAATTCCAAACAAAAATTGACCGAAATCCACAAACTGGCGATTTTACAGTCAATAATAAATTTTCGGTCAAGAATTGTGTCCACCAACACACAAAACATGTGTTGATCATTTAATGCCACAAAAATACTCTTCCTCCTCATATACTCATATATCTCACATTCATTGTAAAAATATCACCATCAATATATTATTAAAATAATATATTTAAATAAATTATTTTATCAGAAAAAGATAAAATATTAATTTTCAACAATTGTCACATTAAAATTTTTTCCCATCTATATCCACATAAAATCAATATTTTCCTCATCATATAAATCAATAATTAATTATACACAAATAATATTACAGAATCACAGTACTGGCAACCAGGTCGTTCCCAGGAAAGAGGGGCTTTCCAATAAGGATCTCTTCCTTACTGGCGCGCAATTAGATGACCAAACCTCTCCTTAGACAGAACTTTCTAGACATTGCCAATAATGTTATCTAATAATATTATTCAGATAATATGAATTATTGCTCCGATAATAGAAAATATTGTGTAGTGACAATTATTAAAACAACAGTAATATAAAATATCAACGCAGCAATTATTGAATCAATAAAATAAAATACTGAACAGTAATTACTGTAACAATTAATGAGTAATGCCTTCTTACGTAAAAATCAATAATTGGTGCAATACCGTGAGCTACTGTGCAACAACGCGTATTACTGTGTTTTAACCACCGGGTATTCCAACAGTGTTAACGGTAACAACTACGCCGTTATTTATAAACAACTTACTCTTGTCGTTTTCTTCATCCAATCGCTTTCCGTTATGGGGCCCACAAAAGACTGCGCCGTCGTACGAATATTCTCCGACAGTAAGAATATTCCACGACCAAGCGAATATTCCCCGACAACAATGAATATTTTATAACCACTTGTGTATTTCGAAAAAAAAAATCATATATCACCCTTAACTTTAACATTTATCAATTTAACCATTTACTAAATAGTAATTATAAGAAAAATTGAATACTTTTATTTCATAAAATTCGGGGTCTTACAGAGAAGAACTATAAAATGTTATTAAAATATTTGTTATCTTTATTTATACAATTGGTTCTATTTAGAACCCGTAATAGTACCCTTTTTTAACCCTTCCTCTTTTTTCTCTCTCCTCACCTGCTATAATAGCTCTCTTTCCTTTGTGGGGGTTTTATTTTGAAAGGACTAAGGTAGAGAGAGAGCAAGTGAGAAAGATATATATATATATATATATATATATATATATATATATATATATATATATATATATATATAGAAATGATCAAGTAAGGGATCCCTTACTTTCTTAAAATAAGGGACTTTTTTTTTTTGCTTTTTTTTTGCTTTTTTTTTTAAAACAACTAAAAAAAAAAGTTTAATATTTTATGGAACTGAAATTTTTCCATAATACAATATTTTGGGCGTGTTTTAAATACCTATACCAAAAAGTGGTGGTACAGTCTGCCCAGACTGTACATACATATTTTGTTATGCGTACCCAAATCACACTCAAAATACTGTATTATGAAAAAATTTCAATTCCATAAAATATTAAACTTTTTTTTTAGTTGTTTTAAAAAAAAAAGTAAAAAAAAAGCAAAAAAAAAAAGTCCCTTATTTTAATAAAGTAAGGGATCCCTTACCTGATCCTGACCCTATATATATATATATATATATATATATATATATATATATATTATTTTGTTTTCTCTTCTTTGTTTGATCTCCTCTTTCTCTTTCTCTTTCTCTTTCTCTTTCTCCATTTTTCATCTTCTCCCTTTCTCAAATATTTAGAAGTCTTTGAAAGTCTTTAGAGATAAGGTCAGACTTTGGATATGAGTATCTCTTCTTCGAAAGTCTATCAAACTCTACCATTTGATAGAAATTAAAAAATCTATGACTTTTTGTGACGCCCCCAAATTAGGTATACATCACCCATTCTAAGTCGTTAAATACATGGTACATAATTCAAATACAAACTTAATTTATACAAGTGTTAAGTGTCATGCAGAATATGACAAAATATAATATGTGAGTTTTAATACAAAGATTGTCTCCTAGACAATATTCAAACTCAAAATAAGTTCTTATTACAATTATTATCACACTATTCTTATAGAATAATGAGGACTACTATAGCAACCATCTTGGACCATCACTCTATTCCCTGACTAGTCCCAACTATATTCTCATTTTCTGAAGAGAACAATGAAAGAAAAGAGTGAACTCAACTAGCCTAGTAAGAAATATTATGACTAAGATAATGCAGAATAAAGTATCCTTAACCTTTAACAGTATAACAACTGATAGAATACAATAGATAACAAGTTTTAGATCAATAACTGCAGCGGAACAAGCAATCCATTAGAAGAGTTAAGTAGAGCATGATATCTACTATCTTCTATAATTTAAAAGTTTATCATCAATTTTATCGTTGAGACTCGGCTTAATAAATAATTCACATCACTGAATTATCCATGCACTATGAGCCAAGGATATTCATTAGTATCATATCCACGAATTATCCATGTACTACGGGTCAAGGATATTCGTGTTATCACCAATGGTCATGATCATGCCAAACAACAATTCATCTATGCACCCTTGGCCGAAGAGAATGCATGGTCATGATCATACCAACATATGTCCATTAGTGTACTACGGGCCAATGAGGACTTTTACCACATCATTTGTAACATTACAGGTCATGATTATACCGAATAATTTCTGGTCATAATTATACCAATCAACAGTCCATCTATGCACTACGGGCCAAATATAACTTTTATCACAATATAAGCATGAGGATGATGACAATGATATAAACATTAATCAAACGAAATCAAGGATAAATATTAAAGACTTTAAATTTATCCAAAGTTTAAAAATGTCAAAATTATCAATATGATAATTGCTTTGTGGAGTAAAATTCAAGAATAATATTGTATCAAAAATGATTTGGACTGAAAAGAAATCAATGTTTGTCATAATAGTACCCCAGGTGAATTGTACCCCGTGAATAGTACTTCGTGAATAGTAATGTACGTATAAATAGTGTCGTACGTATAAATAGTACCCATGAATAGTACTCCGGCATGAAAAGCTTAAAAATGAACAAGAATGTTCAGAAAAATATCCTTGTGAAACGATACTAGATGAAGTGTAAATTTCAAAGATATTCTACCAATTTCAAGGAGTATAGAAGCAATACTTTAACAAAATGAGTGTAAAATTCGAAATCTGAAACGAAATAATATTACTTGCATACTACAGAGTATGAAAGAAAATATTATATATTTCTTACGAATACTGAACAAAAATAATATCCCTTATAATTGTTGAATGAAAATAATATTCCTTACGAATATTGAACGAAGATAATATTCCTTACGAATATTGAACGAAAATAATATTTTTTGCGAATATTGAACGAAATAAAATTCTTTACGAATACAAAAAATAATATCGTAAGCAAATATGAAATAAATAATACCCCTTACCTTAAAAAGAGAGTACTTCTGACTGGTAGGGTGGAGATATTCTTAAAGAAAACTTGCACCGTTTTTTACACTCAAAGCTTCTTTAAACTCTAAAAAAATACGCACAATATTATAGAAGAAGAATTCTCTGATTCTGGTGTGATTTTTATTTCTAAACTGAGCATCCTATTTATAGGAGAATGGAAGAATACTATTTAGGAAAAATCACGGACTGCACAGTGGGAGAAATCACGAGTGATTGAATCGGCTGAAAAAAAATTCTGATTTACTATGTTGCACTATGCAAATACTATACAGACACTATGCATAATAAAATATAATATATTATATTTTACATAAAAAATAAAACTTATTATAATATATATATATATATATATATATATATATAATAACAATAACAGTACTCCCCCTGTGAAACTTTGTTTCCCGCCCCCACCCCCCCTTATCATCCCATGTGACATATTATATATATATATATATATATATATATATATATATATATATATATAACTAACAAAAATTGAGATAACTTTCTACCGATAATTATAAAAAATGAGTAGGTAGGGGTCCAAATAATAAGTCAAATTTATAATAAATACTTTATAAAAATCTCCTCTATTTATCTCAACTCACTTGGCTTCACAAAATATATTTTTAATAACATTCATCATTAATATTATAACTTAAATATTAACAATAAGATCATTCCCACGAAAGAGAGGGCTTTCCGATAAAGATTTCTCCCTATTGACTCGCAATTAGGTGACCAAATCCTTTTTCTTGACAAAACTTTCTAGACATTATCAATAATATAAATAACAATATGAATAACTTGTCATCTCAATTATTTATTTAATAATATAAAATATTGTGTAATAATTGAATCAATAACGTGAGATACTATGCAACAATTACTGTAGCAATAATTGAGTGACTTCTCACGTAAGCATCAATAATCAATACCGTGTGCTACAATTCAACCACGCGTATTATTGTACCTTTATCACTGGGTATTTCAACAGTTAACGGTAAAACTTTCGCCGTTATTTTTTATAAAAAATTATTTCTGCCATTTTCTAACTCCGACAATAATTTCATTGTGGGGTCCACAATTGATTGTGCCGTCGTACGAATATTCCCTAATAAAACGAATATTCCCCGACCAATCGAATATTTTATGACAACTTGCTTACTTTATAAAATTTGTAAATATTACCCACAACTATAATATTATATCAAATCCACACCATAATATTTAAAAAAATATTTCAAAAAAAATAAATTTTTATTCATAAAAGTTTGGGTCTTACACTTTTTGAATATCAAAATACTTTTATAGACTTCGTAAAAGTCTCAATTCAATATCAGCTAACTTTTAAAGACATTACAAAAGTTGTAATTGAATACCAGTAAACTTTCATAAACTCTTTAAATGTCTTGATTGAATACAACCAAACTTTTAAAGTGTTTAAAAATCTTAATTGAATACACCCTCCTTAAATATTTCCTAATGAACTTTGATTATGAATTATTAACTATGGGTTGTTGTGGTAATTCATTTGGCAAAGTCCATTGGCTGGGTAATGTAATATCTTTCCAGAGAATTGTTCTCGGGATCTGGATATTAGCATCACTAGTTGAACTTTGAATTAAAACTGTCTGATCTTTAGGACTTTTATTAAGAGCATGAACGTTCAGATTTGACTTCATGGTCTTATAGTAAATCCTGTAGATCAAAGCAATAGGCTGAGATCCTTCAATCATCTGAGTAATCTCTCCTTCAGTTTTAATATTTAATGTTAATGCTTTAAATAAGTTTTGATCACTAAGGCTTAAAGTGAAATCTGGAAAACAATTAAAATGAATTGGTCCATTATGCAAACTGGCTTCCATGGCACCAATTATACTAGGGTAGTAATTCAAAAATCTAGCGTCTCTAAGACAAAGGTAGATTGATGAGTTAATTCCTTTTCTATTAAGTGGTTTAACTGCGACCTGAATTAATCCTATATGAATAAAATTATAACCCTTTTTTCTGTGTTTTTTAATAACTTCTGGGGATAATAGGCTACAATTTTCATATTCTTTATTAATTGCAAAAACTCTTTCAACTGTTTTAACATTGTAATCTGTTTTAAATTTATCGGAAAATGTTGACTGATAAATTTCTTTAGGGGAAACCCTAGGTATGTTCCATCCGGCACCGGAGGAGACGGATCAGTTAACCGGAGAAGCCGCCGGAGAAGACGACGGAACAGTCGCCGGAGTCAACCGGAGGAGTCACCGGAGAAGACGACGCAACAGTCGCCTTCAGTCAATAATGATGGCTCACACTTTATATATATATATATATATATATATATATATATATATATAAAGAGAGAGAGAGAGATTTTTGAAAACAAACTTTGACAAACTTAAGTCATTGACTTTATAGCATACGAATATGGTTAAGTCATGCAAGTATGAAATGTATTGTTAAGTTGCTTTACTTATAACCAACTTACATTAGTTTGGTTTAAAACGATTTCTAAATAAAACTTGAAACTTTGAGAATAAACTTAAAGGAACTTGTTTACTTAAAGTTCTAAACGTGATAACATATGTACATGTGTAAGACCCCGACTTTTATGAAATAAAAGTCTAATTTAATTTATGATTATTATTCTAAAATTGTAAAATGTTAAATTGATAAATGGTCAAATAAGCATTAATCAGATAAATGAGCAAATAAAGAGAGGGATGAAGTGGGAATTATTTGGGGGGGGCTAAGAGTCTGAAAATGTGGGAGGGAAGAGAATAAAAGACAAAGAAAGGAAAAAGAAGTGGAGGAGTTAGTAGGAATTGGTGGAAAAGGAAGGAGGTGGGGGATAAAAACAAAGAAAAGAGAGGAAAGAAGAAATAATATACTCCACCCATCTACCACTCATTTCATTCACTGACATGACACCCCATTTTCCATATACTAGGCTGCCAATTTTGGAGATGAGAGAAATAGAGAGAATGAGAAGAAAGAAGAAGAAAAATAAGAAGGAAATAAAGAAGAAATCAAGAAAGATATTTTTAAAATCTTTAATTTATTCTTTGATTAATTCTTAGATTTATGAATTTTATTGAGTACATACTTATATATGTATTAGATGATTTAAACTTGTATAAACATGAATCAAATGAGAAAAATCTAGAAATCAAATGAAGAACAAAATTTGGAAAAATTTTTAAAAAAATTAGTTTACTACTTGATTTTGTAAAATCCATAATTCTTTGTGTATAATGAGTTAGCAGATGAGCCATTTATCAAAAGAAAGCCCTATAAGTAAGCTAAACGCAGAAATTTGAATCACCCAATAATTCGTTTTGGATTTTTCGTGGTGACAGTTTGAGTGAAACTGGTCCGAAGGATTTATAGTCTGAAAAAATCAGTTTTATTAAGCTCTATTGCGTGAGTTATAATTTTTAATCTGACCGTTGGATCGTTGTAATTTTTGGATATGTTATGCGTATATAAATTGAGTATATATCCATAAATTTTGAACTGTTAAAGATAAACGTATGATTTGTTATGAATTTAAGGAGATGACTGATCCAGAAATTTGTGTAGCAGAATTGTCGGTAAGCCTTTCTTTCTATGTTAGAGTCAGAATTTAGAAAAACTTTCTTCTACAAAGTTGTAGAGAATTAGATTTTACATGAAAAAGACATAAAATTCATATTTTTCTGATAAAAGTGCTAATTATTATGAATTATTAAAGTTTTTGAATATTGGTATTTATAATTAAATTATCAAAAAAATTATTTGGGATGAAATATTTTTACAGAATGTTTATAATATCATCTTAGACTTTCTGTAAATTTTTGATGAATTATTGAAAAGCAGAAGTAATTATTGTATTTTTAAACTATTTATAGTTAGTTTGAAAATAGAAAAAATTCATAGAATATTCTATGAATGATGAAAAATTATGAAACTTGGCGAAAAATCTTATAATATTATTTTATAATTTCTGGGCAGGTTTGATAAATTATTGAGTAATATAAATATTTATTATATTTTAAAGCTATTTATGGTTAGTTTAAAAATAGAGAAAATTCATAGAAAATTCTATTAATGGTGGAAAATTATGAATTTTGCTGAAAAATATTATAATAATATAAGATTAATATTGATGATGTTTTAAAGATATAAAATTAGGTGGAGTTAGTATTTCTATTTTGAAGCTATTAAATGATAGTTTTTATAAATAGAAATAATTATAGAAAATTGTTGGATAATCTGAAAAATGTGAAAATTGTTTGGAAAGTTCAGAATACTATTTTAAATATTTTAGAAACGTTAGTAAGCTCATGAGGTGTCGAAATGTAAACGCACAAGTAACGAATGAGTTATGATAAAAACAAAAATAATATTTTTGTAAAAGTAAAAATGATGATAATATCATAATAGTGGATTGTCATATACGAGATTTTATATTTCTCAAGTTCTATTATTCACTTCTAAAGTTTTGGAAAATGAATAATGAATTGTTAGTTGGTTTATATGTTATTTGATGTAAATAGGTTTTGGTGTTGACCCCGACCTTTAATAGAATTTAAATTATTTATAGCAAGGTATTGATTTGATTCTTACGTAAGAAGTCACCATGTATTTTATTAAATAATTGTCACAGTAATTATTGCACAGTGATTCATATTGTTGATTCTTAATTACGTAAGAAGGCACTCAGTTTTTCATTCAATAATTGTCATAGTAGTTGTTGCACAGTGACTCATATTATTTGATATGATATAATTAAACCAGTTGGCATTATTGTGAGTATATGTTAATAATTGTGAATAATAGTGCAAAGATTGAAAATGGTGTTGATTAAAGATAAGTATGATATGTAGATGTTTGTTCAATTATTTTTTTTCTACAAAAGTAAGTTTGGCAGGACTTACCGGCACTCTACTTTTTCTAAAGTAGTCTGGACCACAACTCAATTATTTTTAAAACGTGTACAAGTTGGTTTAATTTTCTCTGTGGGACCATAAATTTTACTACCATTATTATATACCTCATTTGGTTATTTTGTCAAAGCATGTATACTAATTGTTTACTAAATTTTTAGTATAAATAGGTTGCTCGGTTGAGTAACTAAACCCACACCATCACTACACTAAAAATATAGAATTATTTTACTATAATATTGTGAGTACTATAATATTGTGAGTATTTCTATTGAGTGTAATGTTACTCCAAGTATAGATAAGAAATGTAAGCATTGTTTAAGTTGATCAATTTCACAGAAAGCAGAATCAAGTCACATGTTAAGGTAAGGGATATCATTATTATGGTAAGAGGGTATCATTTTTATGGTAAAAAGAATATCATTTTCTTTCATACTCCATATTATGGTAAGATATTATTATTCGGTTATTCAGTTTATCATTAAATGGTGAAAAGTCCTGAAAGGATTAGAATATCCTTAATAGTTTGTGCTTCATCTATTATTATGTTATCAATTTGGACTCTGGATAATTAACTTGAAAATCACTAAGATCTATGTTATCTTATTATTCTGATTATTCATGTTTATTCATTATATATATCATTGTCATCATTCTCATGCTTATATTGTGTTGAAAGTCATCTTTGACCCGTAGTGCATAGATGAACTTGGTATGATTATGACCAGGGATTATTCGGTATAATCATGACCGTAATGTTACAAATGATGTGGTAAAAGTCATCTTTGGCCCGTAGTGCATAGATGGACTTTGTATGATTATGACCAGGGATTATTCGGTATAATCATGACCGTAATGTTACAAATGATGTGGTAAAAATCCTCTTTGGCTTACGTGCAAAGATGGACAGTTGATTGACATGATTATGACCAGGGATTATTCGGTATAATCATGACCATTGGTGAAAACACGAATATCCTTGGCCCATAGTGCATGGATAATTCTTGGTCGTGATACTATTGAGCTAAGTCTCAGCGTTATTGATTTTATAGTTGTATGTCTTAGGCTTGTATTGCAAAGATGGATTGTTGATTTACTAGATTATAAATATGAATTGTGATTTAATTATAATCTGTGGTGGTTCAGGTGAAGACAGGTGATGAGAGTTCTCTTTGTCTTTGGTATAACAAAGAACTATTGATGAGAATTACAGGAATGAAATATTAACGATGGACTTTTAATCTAGAGGAGATAATAGACATTATGTTCTACTTGACTCTTCTAATGGATTGTTGATTCCGCTGCTATTAAGGTTAAAAACTTTTATCTTCTACCATATATTCTAAATATCTGAATTATTTTGATAATTTAATTATCTTAAGTCATGATATTCTTTACTGGGCTATTTGTGATCACCCTTTTACTTCACCACCCCTTTCAGGTAATAAAAATGTAGCTAAAACTAGCATAGAGAACATGAGTATAAAATGGTGATACGAATTAGTTACAAGCCTAATCAAATTATGAAACGGTGTGGCATAATAATTGTACTGAGAACATAAAATGTGTGTGACATATTTTATACATCATTTAATATTTAATTTTGGTGAACAATAATAGGGTGAGGCGAACGGAAATTTGAAAGCGTAAAAAATGCACTCCATTAGAATGAGGAGGAGAGAAATCTTCTCGTGTTCCTTTGGGGACTTGAAATATTTGTTGCTGTTCTTTAGATGGCATTGTAATAATTTGAGTATGAATATTGTCGTATTATATACGTTACAATATTAGTATTGAAACTCATAGTATATGTGTCGTCGTATTTCGCACGACAGTTGTATAAATAAAGTTGTCAGTAGTGTATTTTCTGGCGACCCAAGATGGGTGATGTATACCTATTTTGGGGGCGTCACAACATGGCTTAGTTAGCTATGAAATGAGATTTAAAGTTGCACCTAGTTGCCTTAACTTGGCCTAAAATGACTTTTAAAAGTGAACTTGAACACCTTGCAAACTAATAATTATGAGCATTGTGTTGCCTACCCTCTGAACTTGTAGGATGGCATGCTAGTATTATTTATGTCATTAAACATGGTGTATAAGTGCACTTATTTAGTTTGACACAATAAAAGTCATTCAAGTATGTTTTAAAAGTAAGTTTTCAAGTGATAAACTATGTTAGTCATATATAGATAAGATGAATATATGTTAGCATGCGTATTGAAAGTTGTTTAACATTGTTATTGGTTACATAGTTAGACCCTTGTTGCATGAACTCGTTTAACCGTGAAATAAATGTCAATAAGTCTATAAAGTATTAATAAAGCTTATAGTAAATACAAGAGGCACCAAACTTGGATCAAGACCTCTTAACGTGTGTATGTGTTATGTGTTAGCATGCTAAGAAATGAGGTGCAAACAGAGAAATAAAGATTTAAATCTGGTCTGGCCAGAGGACGGCGCAGCTGCGCCCATCCTAGGCCAAACTGCAACGCAGCTGCGCTGCAAGGTAGTGTTGCTTAACTGTTTAAATTGTAACCTGAACCTTAAAATATATGTGTATGAATGTCTTAAGTTATAATACTTAGCGTAATTGATGTTTTAAGTATATGAGCATGTAATGGTTATATAAAACCCAGATTTATTAAGTTTTATTAAGGTTTGCAAAATGCAAGAATAATGAGAATCATGCATCTATGAGTAACGAACCCATAGCGAGTCAAGTGTGAGATAAATGTATATGAATGTTGATGTCAAGTACGAGTGGTTAAGGTATACATATACATACCTAGCTATTCTAAGAGTATGATGAGAAAGTAAAATGAAGGTTTTACAAACCTAGTTAGGAAACGATGTAATATTTATTATTATATTAAGAACGTATGAAATGCATGTATGACTGATAGATATGAATCTATGATTATATAACTGTGTAGGAATACACGAAGTGCAGATAACTATAAGTAGTTAAGTCATAATTGATAAACTACGAGCCATGCAAGTCTTTCAGTTCCTATTTGATATATGAATTCGATAACTGTTAGTTGAGCTATATTATGCTATGAGAATGTTGATGTATATATATGAAATGCATATGAGATATGTATGAAATTTGAAAGTTGATCTTTCATGATATGCTTGTGAAGTAAATCTCTATGCCTGTTATGTGAGAAGTAACATGTGTAGTAAATATTAATTGATTATGAATACATGAACTGAGTATGTTATTATATGTTATGTGATGCATGAAAACTGTTAGAATTGTTGAACTGTCGAGGTTACTCTTTCAAATAACCATTTTTACAAGTTAAGGACTCACGGTAAAGATTATGTGCTACTTGATTGATAGAGTTCAATAGTATCGAAGGAGATTGATTTATTTATTTAAATATATGCTCTTGAACCATGTTTAGGTTCTAAGAGATGTACATGATAGTAGTTTATGATGTGTAATACATGTGGAGTTGTAAAGTTGTACTATGTGATGCATAGAGGAATTCGAATCGAGATGTAAAAATTTATACAATAATTCGAATAGAATGAATCATAACATAATTTGATTCAAGGATATGCAATTGATTTAAGTTAAGAAATCAATAAAAGATTTTTTTCAAAGGAGATTGAAAAAGTTTAAATTATTCTGCATATTTTTATAACATCGAATATGATGTAAGACAGGAATGGTAAATGACCAAGATGTTTGGGGTCATTATACAGATCCTAGAAATAGAAAGAAATTATATTCTAAATTGTAATAAGCAAAGTTATATTCATTAAGTTATGAATAAAAGATATAAATAGTTTGACGATAGTAGTATCCTGGCAGACCGAATCCGAGGTTCGAAGGGACCCGAATTTGGGGGCGTCACATGAATGTCTCGGGGCTCCTCCTCTCTAGGTACTCGGGGTTCCTCCTCCCCAGCCTGACTAGATCCTCTAACATCAGACATCCTGCCAATAAAGTTTAAAGTTTTAGTTACTAATCGATACTCGTAAGTACATAAGTTTATCACATAAACACATAAATTTTTTTATTATCTTCAATGAATTAAGGAATTCATTTCTTAGTACTCGATAAGAGTTTATCACCACTATGTTCTCAATCTCTTATAAGGCTACTACATAAGGTTTTTTCCCCACTTAAAATTTATAACCTACAACTTGGATACCAACCTGTGACACCCCCAAATCCGAGTACTTCAATTCCCGCGGGATTTGGTGTTCACTGTTCAAACATCATGTATCTATCTATCCATAATAAATAAAAAATCATAAATAGATAGAAATAAATTCTCTCCTTATAGAGTTACAACATCTGAATGTAAATTAATACATCAATCTCAGGTCATACTAACCTTAAATCTCAAATACGGAAGCATAAAAAATAATAAGTCTTACACAATATTAACATAAGTCTGAAACATAAATATCTCAAATAAACAACAAGTCTTCATCACTTGTTGAATTTGCCATTGCCTTTGCTAGAAGAAGGCTCGTCAGACTTTTCGTTCTTAACTGTAATGTTATTATTACGCAAGAGTTAGCGCGATTGCCCACAAGTATAATAATATAACAATAAAATAATAACATGCGAGTGAATCAAAGACTTCTGAAATAAGAAACTCGAATTTTGAATCAATAATGAATAATAAGAATCAAAAGAACTTCTAAGGGTCATAAGACCTTGAACTACGTCCTAGGTTGTCAAGTGTTTATACTTGAAACCTTTAACAGTCATAAGACTATGGACTCTTCTTCTCGTACTTAGGGGGATCAGCCCTTAGTACCATACTATGTACAATATCTTAACACTAAAGCATAAGTAATCCCCTATAACAGGGTTATTCACCTCAATTTGATATTAGAGTCCGTATCAAAGGAAGTTTGGTTTGTATAAGCTTGACAATAATTCTGAATTTTTGAACGTTCATCAACTCTGGACTAGTTGAATTAATAAGGGTTCCCAAGTCTTATAAGGTTCAACAATAATTGATATTCAAGTTGAATAATAAAACTCAAGATGTATACAATAGAATAAGTATTGTATAACAGGAATCATACTTTTAAAGAATGATAACATCTAATATGAAATCTTGAACTTGAACAATAATAAACAAGATAGAATAAAGAACTTGCTTTATATAAAGAAACAAGGTTTAAAAATTTGTCTCGTGCATAGGCTAAACAATTACTACTCCCGTTCACCACAAGTGCTACACACATACCATATGTATTCACGACATTCATTAGTTACATTAATAGTAACCTTATAGGTTTAGTTCCCTCTTTTAATACAACTTGTTAACTTGGTTTAAATTTTGCTCATTACCATCATTCACATATACAGGATTGAAATCTCAAATATTAAGTTTAAACAACATCATATCATCTCATGGACATCATTTTTTTTAACGTGGTTTAACCAGTTACAAAACATAGCAGTTATAAGGTCACAAGACCTTTTCAAATTTATTTTTATCATTCTCTTATTATATTGTCCATTAGTTACACTTTCACTTAATTATTTAATATAAACTCTACTTTATTTAACAAATCATTACCCTTGTAATTTAATTACTTAATTAATTTAGAATATTTTCATTCCCTTATTATTATTGCACTCGAATAAATTATTCCGTAATAATTTCCATCGAATATTTATTTTACTCCATAAATATTTTAACTAAAATATTTATTTTATTTGATAAATATTTTAATAATAATTTCCATCGAATAATTATTTTATTCCATAAATATTTCAACTAAAATATTTTTTTTATTTATAAATATTTTAATAATAATTTCCATCAAATTTTTATTTTATTCCATAAATATTTCAACTAAAATATTCATTTTATTTGATAAATATTTTAATTAATTATTTTTTATTTTATTTATTTTTTATTTTTTATTTTTTTGCCCGCCGGGACGGGGTTACCCAGATTCAGTTTCTGCAGTTTGCGAAGAACACAGAACAAGGCCAATTTAGGCCAAAACTTCACATACACAACGAAAATAATTTCACTCATATGTTCTAAACTTAACAGAAACATTTAATGATATTCTTAGCATACTTTTAACATCTTGAGTCACATAAACAACAAGATTTAAAGTCATAATTTTCATGTTCTTGCTATTTTTCAAAGTTTCGTCAAATTTCATGAAATCACAAATTACAGATTCGTTATAACACCAAATCAGTCCGTTTAAGTTTCGTTCTTTTCGTTTTTACATGTATAAACATAATAAATTATCAATTCACCGATTAACAGACAATTAAGGCACCGATTTTTGTACTTATGGGTCACATTCAAACATTATTTTTTTATAACCTTCAATATTTCAACTTAATCTTAATTTCATAGATTAATTACTCTAAAACACATATAAATCATATATAATTGAACTATACATGTTAATAAACATATACAACATCATAGATTTAACAATTAACATGAAAATTCAATTACAGAAAACTAAAAGCCAATTTTCATGAAAAGTTCCTAAGTATGTAAATTAAAGGTTTAGGTTAAGGAATTACCCTTAATTTCTCTGTTAAGATTGCTAGAGAGTGGAAGAAGACTCCTCAATTCTCCAATTCCTTCTTCAATTCTCTCAAACTCTCTCTTTTCTCTCTGTTTCTCAAGTTTAGGTTTTAAGAAAATGTACGTAATGAAAGAAAAAGGGAACTGATATATCATGCGCATACTAGCGTTGTCATGGTCAGTTAATCCCTTAGTGGGTTAACTGGCCAACTCCCCTTAGGGCCATGTTTGGCTAGCCTCAAAATCCTCTTTCCCACTTAATTTAATTAAACTCTTATTATATAGTTTAATAATGTCGCACTCATTTAAGTAATTAATTAAATATCTTATTTAATTTAATTAAATAAAATAGAATAATACCACATTAAATCACATAGTCACATAATTAATTTCTCATTTATTAATTATGTCAAATCATTAAATCTCTTATTAATTATTAAATTAATTAGAATAACATTATGCTTATTAAATAATTCATTTAATCAAATAAGCTCAATTAAATACATACTTTTGAATAATAAATTCTCCACATTAATTTAATCAATGTAACACATATAATTAAATTAATCTACCACAAATTCATCAATTAATTATTTAACACAATAATTAAATCATCGAAAAATATTTATTTAATTTAATAAATATTTAAATTACAAAAATCTCGTTTGTCACAAAAACGGTTTAAACTTTTAATAATAGAATAAAGTTAAATTAAGTTCTCAAATGTTTCTCAAATATACATATCATTATTATATTTGTTTAATATCATGGTTGATCCTAAGAATTTCATTACATACCAATACAATACAATGATAACATGTATATTTAAGAGAATTTGAGAGAGTAAATTTGAGACACTTAACATTAGCTATAATATTATTCTTATGAGTCCTACTATATATTGTTAAAAGTTTTCGTCTGAATTATAATTGTGACGTATGTGCATATATGATATAGGTAGGATTAATTAAGAAGGGTCTGACTTTAATTTATACTCTCTTATTGCATACATTTTCACATTATATCACAATTCAACTTCGTCAAATATTTATCGACATGTATATCATTTTTCTATTCTTATTTATTTGACTTTAAAGTTAAGTTAGTTTTTTAAAAATTAACTGTCGACGCCTGGAAATTTCACTTTTCTTAATGTATTTCTACCATTTGTCTTTTGTTATTTTATTTATCTTTCTTAAAGGGTGAGGTTTTAAGAAAAGACCGACATAAATGTCGACGATTTTGAAAAGATTGATTTTGATTATTTGGGTCGAATTAGACAGAGCCACTAATTGGTATGAGTTTTAAATTATTGTACCAACTCAACCGGGTTTTACAAAGGTTTTCGCAATATGGCCCAATATGTGACTCCGTTTAAATTGGTCTGGAACCTGAGATTCATAGAGTTTGAGGGCTTGCTTAAGCGAGGGGAATGTGTTAGACACCTCTTGACTTCCGTGAAACACAGTTATCGTCACTTTTTCATTACCTATGCATTGAAGTGTGTGTGCGCGTGTGATTAAATATACAAAAGTTACTTTATTTGAAAGTAGTGTTATGCCTATTTGGACCTATGTACAAAGGGTTTGATTTACATAAAAGTTCATTTTTATCAAATAAAGCATATAAAAGTGAGGTTTTGAAATCTGATTTTCAAACCCTTTTGCTCAAATAGGAATTGAGGCCTTTGATACTTTCATTTTAACTAGATTCGGCTTGATTTAATTTTATTAAGATGCGAAGCATCTTTGGCAATAAATTGAAACTATTTACAAGTGTCAGACTCCTTGTGGGCAGGAAAGTCATCTAAGTAAACCCGAGCACCACATACATGATTTTTCACTATATTAGGGTCTTAAATCTAGATACCGTTTCAAGGCCATAGATTTACATTTACTATGGATTGCAAGTTAGTTGTACAACTTAAAAAGTCCATCATGTACGGGAACCAGATCTAGATTTATTGATTGAATCGTAGACCCTGTGGCTCCTAGGCTCACATGACATCAATTAAAAGCTTGCAAGATGCATATTTAAACATTCTTTGTACATCTAACTTAAAACTTCGCTAAACAAGGGATTTATTGATCAAATCCTTGTATGCGAGTAAACAAGCTTCTCGTTTCCTCTAGATATAGATCTAGGGTCTTGTGATTGCTAAATATTTACAAAACTAGAAAGTAAACTATATCTATATAGATCTTAGTTATTCTAGCTAGCTCAAAGGTTCAGGTTTTGCAATTTTTGAACTGATTGAAAGCTATATTTGGCTAGATCTAGGATAGATCTAGTCAATACACTTCAAATATAAATTATTTACACCAAATGAACGGTAAAAAACTAGATCTATGTACTACTAACTAATTTATATATATATAGCACATATATATACATACATATATATATATATATATATATATATATATATATATATATATTAAAGCAGTAAATGGACACAGATCTAAGAAGATCTTACAATATAACGCGAGATCTACAAACAAACTGCTGAAAGCTTGTTAGAACTTGATGTCAACCGGTGAAAACTTGATATGTTGAAGTATATATGTATACAAGTGTTTATAATAGATATTTATAGAATTTGGAGCAAGATTTAAGTTGTTTATCTCTTAACCCTAGGATTTTCTCTCTCCTGAGCCTCCTCTCTGTCTCTAAAATCTGCTGAAAATGAGATGGGTGTTGTATTTAAAGCCCCGACCAGCCGCAGGTAGACCCGCAACAGCCGCACCTGCGGCTGGGCCTGGTGGGCCCCGTCGCCTCGAAGTCCGTTCACTCGATTGCCGCGCTGTCTGCTGAAACCTTCATAACTTGCAATCCAGGAATCCGATGGAGATGTGTCATACCATTCTGAAAAGCTCTTTCCGAGAGCTACACAATGACATAGGGCTTGCCTTTTTTCAAATCTGAAAAGATGGGTGTATGACCAAAATAGTATCTTTAGGTCTTCGCAGGTAGTCCGTTGATCTGTCTTGCATAATTTGCACTCGGGATGACTGTGATGGCTCTTGTGACCCTATCCACAGCTGGATGATTGTTTTATATATTTTGTTTTGCAAAATGATATTTTTGCCCTCTCTCGGGGTTGTCTCCAAAGTTGAAGTGATTGTTATTGTCCCTTGGGGTTGTATCCGGAATGGAAAAACATATTTTTGCCCTCCTACAAAGATAATAAAAGGAAAGCAAAATTTCGAATGTCTACATTAACCTTATTTTCTTGCTTTTGAAATGTACAATTAAATTTTGAAATGTACTAAAGCTTTAAAATGTATAATATTAATGTAAATTTATGCAGACTGGAATTGAGATAGTTAATTATGAATAAATTATTTGATATATATATATATATATATATATATATATATATATATATATACACACACACACACAAAGATTATATGTTCTTTAAAAATATTAATTAATTATCTCCTCATTATACTATATAAATAGTAGTAAAACAAATTGTATATTTAATTATTATTTTTTTGTTTTTCATTTTTCCGAAAATGACGACCTACGTCTGTCTACACTTACCATAAATGAAACGCTTGACACGCGTTAATGCATGAGAGCATAAGCAAGTGGCGGGACGCTTGGCGAGAGGGCCTGTATCTCAACTTTTGCTTCTTTATGGACCGAACCTACCTAGATTTGTGTGCAATAATAATGTAAAGTACTAAAAAACCGGTTATACACCCTGTGTAGTACGTGTACTCTACACTCTACTCAAAATGTAAGTTTGGGCCCAAATCCTTAAGCCACTTACCGGCGGGCGTTACTAACCTCCTCGTCGGGCCCTTTTTCTTGCTATAACTCGGGATTCGATTGGATCCATTTTATACTCTACTCTACAGTCTACTCTACTCTCTGGTATACTTACAATATATAGCTGAAACTTCATAGCTACTTACGTAGTACAATATTATTTAATAATGGCGGTTGTGACGACTGGTATATAATTATATAGGGCTTCTGCTGTTGCTGCTGCAATTGAGCTTTGGTAAGCTACAGCCTACATACATGTATATATATATAGTTGGATCAGTTTATTCTGTATGTTAAGTTGGTAAATTTATCGATATAGTGTAATGTTGACACGGATATTATTTTTCGTCTACTGACATTATATTGATCAATTAACTGCATGTTAACCTGCATTCACTTACTTTTTTATTCTCTAATCTAATTAATATAAACTCACTAGCTAATTGACTAACTACTCTGTTGATTAATTATACTAATATTGATTCATCTACCTTAGCTGATTAATTATACTTAACTTGTTTCTTGAATTTCTAGTTTTAATTATGGATTTGCTAGCCCAATAATACATTTCCAATTCTATTTTATACTCGCTCTGTTCCAATGTTTTAAATAAGACTATTATTTAATTTTGAAAGTGAAATATTTGTAATCATGAAATTTATTATGTCAATTTTAAGTTTAGACTTTTTAGAAAGTCATATAAGTATTTTGGAACTAGGGTAGGGAGTATATGATTAGAGTTTGAGGAAAATAAAAGATTAATATAGGTGGTAGTCTCACTCATTGCTCCTGATCAGATCACCAGGCCACTGGATACATACATTCCTGGGATGAGAATGATATTTTGGGGGGTTTGACTGAATATAGTCTTTTCCATTTAGTAGATGTCATGTGATGTGATGGCATTACTTTAGTTGACATAATAATTAAAACAATTTTTAATATCTTTATTAAAACGAAAAAATGAGCTAGGTGGAACCCGGTGGTCAATCACGGGAAGCACTCTCAACCTCTCACAATTATCAGTTATCACTCGCTCAAACTCTCCGGTCAAATTTCGAGTTCAAATACATGCAAATAAGTTATTAAATGATCACTAATATAATAGTTTTTATTTATTTATTTTAGTTTATCATAAGTTTATTCAAAATGTCATAATTAAAATATACTATTATATTCCAAACTCATGTTTATTATCCAACTGATCATTTCCTTTTATTGGTTTTGGTTCATCCATGGTCGACTCTATTATGCGTAGTTTTTTCAAAGCAAACAACTGCAAAGCTAGATTATCTTTCCAAAGCAAATTGTTTAGTATATGAGTACTAGTTTTTGCCCTGGGATAGGATAGGATAGGATAGGATAGGATGGAGTCGAATTCTATTAATTACTTTTATATTTGATTAATCTTGTCTATTTTACTTGGATGTATTTGTTTACAATGATTATAATCTCATAACTATATTTTTATAGATTATAATTTCAAGACTTAAGATTAAATAGTTTTAGTCAAATGTTTGATTTTTATGAGATTATTCATAGGATAACTTAAAATAATCTGTTTGTTTTGTTCAGGATTATTTAAAGAATTGGATAAAAACTTACCGTATTATACCCTTACTACTAATAACAAAGATATCATATTTTCATTAGTTTAAGTACAGATAGATAGGATAAGATGCATCGATATTTTTAAACAAAGTTAAAAGTTAATTTTGTCCCCAAATTTTTAATCTCAAATGGTAGGGATTATAATATCTAGTTAGACATGATATTAAATAGTCTCCCGTTTCAAGTTATTTTATTATTCGGGACTAATAGTGTCAAGTCTATTTTTAGAAACAAAATTTGGAATTTATAGTGCAATCCTAAACATTGCAAACAAACATAGTGTGACAAAAGTTGAAAATTTATATTGCTTTAACAATACACTTGACAATTATTCTGATTCCAGTTCTCGAACTGAAAAGTGATTAGATTTAAACGGTAGACCCTTTATGTCACAACTTTCTCTACTTTCGTAAATGATCATTGTGTTAGCTAGTGCCCTTAAGAGGGTCCATCTTGTGCTTTTGACTACGTCTAAGAGTGACTTGGGTTGAGGTGTGAACCATTATTCTGGCACCACATGGTTGATCGGTCCCATAATTCAATGGTTGAGGGTCTACAGCTACCCCAATTGATCTTCAAAATCATAACTTTCTCTCTTACATTGAGATCTCATCAAATATATGCATCTAGTAATATTGTAGTATATGTTAACCTAGTAATACCTACAAGACAAATAAGCAACCAAGACATAACTTATCTCTTGTTTGTAAGGTTTAGGTTCAACCCCTTGTGAATGTTACAAATTCCTAGCTATAATGTATTACTAATAATTTGTTCAATTTAATCATACGACTACTTTTTTTCCCTCGTACATTTCTTGAACCTGAATTTTCTAAGGTCAGTAATCTGTTAATACTACTTTTCCTTTTTGGTTTTCTAATTCTTCGAGGCCAGCCTGTAGTTAAATCAGCATTTTCCTCTGATATTTGGTTTTATCAAACGTATCTGGCAGTATTAATTACATGTTGTGTATGGGTAGCTAAAAATAGAAAAAGGATCTTTTCTGCTTGTATTCAAGTGGCTAATGTTATCATGCCATACCATTAATGGATTATGGCTCAAGTAACATTTATCTCTCTCTCCTCCCTAATTAAAATTTCTTTTCCCTTCAAGTGCAGCTGCGGATATAGGCCTTGTTAGTCTCATCTCTCACAAGCTTAGCCAAAAGCCATTAACTTTTTAAGGAAGAAAATCCTATAAGAAATCATCTCAAAATGGTGGTAACCGATCAGTCGGATATTTTATCCCAAGGCGAGATCGAATCACCATTGCAATCAGCAGATCAACAAATACCCAGGAACCATGCATTTCCATCACTGGGCCGTCAGTCATCAATTTATTCCCTCACTCTTGATGAGTTTCAACACACGCTCTCGGATGGAGGCAAAAACTTTGGGTCGATGAACATGGATGAGTTCCTTAACAGCATTTGGACAGCAGAAGAAAATCAAGCTCATGCTCAACAAGCTCAAGTTACCAATACCAGCACTGTCATCACAACTGTGGCGGCCACAGCCACACCCCTCGCCACTAACCTTAATGCACAATTTCCTCTAGGTGAGATCAGTTCCTCAACAGACAAGGGAATTGCTAAACAATCGAGCTTGCCAAGACAAGGTTCTTTAACTCTTCCGGCGCCTTTGTGCCGGAAAACAGTTGAAGAAGTGTGGTCTGAGATACATAAAACTCAACAAGAACAGCAACATAATAGTAGCAATAATGTTCAGAATTCGGGCTCCACCCAGCGGCAGCCTACATTTGGAGAAATGACACTGGAGGATTTTCTGGTGAAGGCAGGGGTAGTTCAGGAACAGGGTCATCCTCCCCCACAGCCTCCGCATCAGCCCTACGGGCTATACCAAAACAGCAACAATACAGTAGTTGGACCTAGCTATTTGGCTAGGACTATTATGCCTCTAGGAGGAGGAGATCAAGGAGGTGGTTGTGGTGGTGTTTGTGTCCCGGCATTCCCAGCACTGCCACAAAGCACTGTGGGAGATGCGACCACGTTTGTTGCAGGCGGAAAAAGGAGTGCCAGCGCATACCAACCGCCAGGAATTTGCTACGGTGGGAGGATACCGAATGGTGGTGGTGGTGGTGGTGGAGGAGGTTATGGACAGGTGGAAGGGCTGGGGTTGGGTTCTCCGGTGAGTCCAGTTTCCTCGGATGGGATGGGTACAAGTCAAGTTGATAATACGAATCAGTATGGGTTGGATATGGGTGGTACGAGGGGAGGACGGCAGCGGATTTTAGATGGTCCAGTGGAGAAGGTGGTTGAGAGGAGGCAAAGAAGGATGATAAAGAATAGAGAGTCAGCAGCAAGGTCTAGAGCAAGGAAACAGGTACAGTTACTTTAACCGCAGAATTTGTGTTGATGCTGAACTTACAATTGATGCTTAATACTTGATTGAACTGGATGTACGATTCTTTTCTGGTTCGAGACGAGGTGCTAATTGTGACAAATTTGGTAAATTGATGTGAAGATCACCAAGTTATTTACTAGTTTCGTGTTGAACTTTGAAATTTTTTTTTATAGAAAATAATACACTGGCTAGACTGCCTTAATAAAGTGAAGCCAGATGATAGCTGCTAAAAGTTTATGTAATTAATTTCTTATCACTGGTCAAAGTGCGTGGGCATGTTGATTTACTTGGATATTACTAAGATTAATAACAGACGGAAAGAGGGACATTTCTTATTGCCGTGATAGGAGTTGAACCCTGCTAATAAGAAAAGATATCTGAATCCTCAGACTTTCACTTGACAAATTTCAAATTTATATCAATGTGTAGTATAGAGCTAATTTGTTTCTTATGTACTTGTCAATTTATGCTTTTTTGACAGGCCTACACGGTTGAACTGGAAGCAGAACTCAACCAGTTAAAAGAAGAGAATGCTCATCTAAGACGGGCTCTGGTAAATACATACAAAAATTTATGATGGAGTACAATCTCACTTCACTTCCATTAGTATTCTTCATATATTTGTTATCACTTCTCTCGCTGATAAGAATGTCATTTTCTGTTGCCCTGAACAGGCAGAGTTAGAGAGGAAACGAAAGCCACAGGTATCGATCGAATAATAATATTAAAATTTTAAAGCATATAGTTATCTGCAAGTAACCAACCCTAGTGCGCTTGCCACCACCACTCCACATAGAGTAGCTCTTCTATCATATTCTCTCTCACAAGAGAAAGAGCTTGTGATCACTTCATTGTGAAACCATGTGCAGTAGAAAATCAAATCTCAGACAAAAGCTCAAAAAGCAAAAGAAAGGCTGAGAGAGATGAGAAGGAATTTGAGTTGTCCATATTGAAGCAAAACGGCTGGGCAGTTCACCTTTTTACAGCAATGGACAATAAGAGAGTAGAAAAGTACTGTAGTTTACGTCAATTTTTAAGTTTATACATACATGTTTAGAAAACGTAAGATCATGTGTATGTTGCCATGTTATTTTAATTGCTAGTCTTTCCCCCTATGTATGTTTTCAGACAATTTATTTTGGAAATGTCAAATACATCAAGGCCAGATATTTCTTACAAACATAAATAGAGAAAGCCTTAATAGTGATTTTTTTCACAGAACAAAGACTGGATTCTCCGATTATTTTTCTTACACTAATACAAAACAATTAAGTATTGAGCTAAACTTGTCAAATTATCTTACTATGAATATTAGTCCCATGAATCACTAAATTTTATGGCAATTAGTTTATATTACTCCTTTGCATGTTTTTTGAGATTTATTTTGAATTATTATTTTGTTATTTAAGTTTATTATTTTGCACGTTATTTGTTTTCTGGTGATTTTTGCTACTCTATTTTCGTCCCACATTATTAGTGTCGATAATATATTACTGGGCTGACTTGTTCTAAAATAACAGATCCCAACACCATAATAGGAGACAAAAAGAGGTTCATAATCAGAATTCAATACTACTTGCTCTTAATTTTCTGGTGAAAAATAGCATACAGTTTTAAGATGATGTTACAGATTACAGAGGGGTTTCTACAACCAAGATATATAATTACAACCAAGATATAACATTGCAATGAAACATTAAAATACTATAATTACAGACTAGGTCAGCATAGTTCTTTAGAAAGAATATATCCTTGCAGCCACCAATGGCTCTGAAAACTGCATCCCAAAGTCTAAAAAAGATTTTATTTGCTGGGACTGTTGTCATCAAAGATTGGGGTGACCAATGTCTATGAATCACCACCTCGCTAAGCAGATCCTTTACTGGCTGTTGTCATGAAAGACTCACCGCAACCACATTGCCCTTTGGAGTTGGGGTTGATAAATATGAACTCAGACCTGACCATCCAAAGTGATAAGTAAATATGATTACACACAGAGAGGCTTTCAGTTAAAGAGTGTGCCAAACACCATACTTGGAATTAAAGTATTCTTAGCAAATTAGGGGAAAGTAAATGAACCAAAAAGCAAGACTAGCAAAACTAGTATCTCCAGTTGGATGAAATTCACATATCATTTCATCATTTCTATCTATTTCAATTATAAGTTGGGAAAAGCTAAGTTTGTGAGGGACCTCATGACTTCAAATGTCTGGATAGTTTGTGCAACCTGCTTCTTGTTGAAGCTACTCATCAAGAAATTCCTTTTGTTGTCTTATGATTTACCCCCATGTTATTTGAAATAAAAACTGTTTTCTAATCAAGGATGGAGACCCAGTTGTTTACCCAAAACTCTAATTGATCATCTAGCGGATATTACGAAAAATTATAAACTAATATAACGGGGGGACAGTTAAGGACATCTCCAAATTCTGGGAAGAAAAAAAGAAAAAAAAGAAAAAGAAAAAACATGTTCATAGCCTTGGATCTAGGAACAGGCTATCAATAAAAACCTAGACAGAAAATATAGAAGAAAAACAACAGACTTCGAAAGGTTGTATCAAGAAAAAAGGCTGCTACTTCTTTATTTAACATGTTGTATGCCTGTAAAACAGCAGCAATTAGGTGTATGTAGGATCCCATGTATATACTACATTTGATTTCTTAAAGTTCATATCCAACATATATAAATATCAAGATGCGACTTTATTTAGAAAAGAATCTCTAACATGCATGTCTCTCAAACTGAACAGGCACACACTTACCATATAATGACTGCATGATAAACACAGCAGAACAAGGAGAGTCATTGCACTTGCGTGTGTGAGGAAAAAATGTGTAACATAAAGAATTTTGTTATTTATCTCTTCTTTTGAATTGCAATGCATCAAAAGAGACTGACCTTCTCTAATGCTCATTTCAACACTAAGAGTACTACACTGATAAAATTGATCCTCCCCTCCATCTATACTCCTCCCGGACAACCCACGAGAACCTAAACCAACATTTGCAAAAAATTTAAAACATCCATTTTACTTGCTTAATTGAAGTTGAAACTTCTATCCTTTCCCTAACCCATATTATGGAAAGGATGAGAGACAAAAACAATTATTCCTCCAAATACCTCTTTAGATCTAACTTCATAGTTTAAAATCTGAGATTGTAGGCAAGCATTGAGCCAAAATTGGATTGTACAATATTCATCATTGGCATGAAGTTTGGATTTTTAATACTTCAAAATCCAAACAAAAATTTATAGTCAAGTTTTCCACTCTCTATTTTTAATAAGTAAGATTTGGCCAAGTTTACCTCAAAAGCGGGGCACGAAAAAAGAGGCAGAGATAGAGAATGAAGTTGATTTATTTAGATCTCATTTTATTACGTAAATGGTTAAATTGGACACAGTTTACTTACTAGATCCTCTGATCCAAGCTATATAGTCTCTCATCATTCAGTGATTTAACTTTTTATAAGTGCACTAAAAATCCATAAGCCCAACTTATTTTTAATATGATGATGCAGCCTTCTCTACTTCTTAATAAGTGTGACGCACCCTTTACTTACAAGATGATTCCTACTTAATTTGCAAACAGTGAGATTCTTATTACCTTTGTGAATCAAGCTCTATCCTAAATCAAATTTTTCCGACCCTTAAATTTACTAAGCATTCTACTTAATAAAACCAAAAAGAGTACAACTTATCATGACTACATAGCTAATCATGCTTTACTATGAATAAGCATCAATTCATCAATGTTGTGATAGAACCTTAGGAAAGGGTACTCAGAAGTGAACCAATAGTTTGTACTGGTGCAAGTCACAACTAACAAGTTAGCAATTTATGCAAGTAGGGTGAAAGGGCACAAAGTACAAACAGTAACCCCTAGTATTGAGGGATTATACAATTTATATCAGCACCTTCCTCAATAAAACTCGTATTCTAGTTGCTTCAGATGAAAAGTGTAATTGTGTAAATGTTTAAATTCCTGTTTCCATTATTACTCTAGCTGAAAGAAGAAAATTAAATTGAATTAACAGATCACTTTCATGCCTTCTGCGTGTTTTCTACCATAAACGCCTTAGAACTGATGCATCACTCTGCAATTAAGAAACAATCATTTGTACCTTAGTTTGTCATCTACAAAATCCATCTTTGTTCCAATGACATGCATGAGAGCTTTTGGATCAATTATTATCTTCACACCCTTTTCCTCGACCAACTCATCATATTTCCCTTTTTCATCTATTTAAATCAGAGACAGAGAAAATAAGAAATCAGTAAAATAGAATCAACCAACTATATCACAAATTACTATAGATAATTAATAACATGAAATATGTAATGACGAAAGGGTTGGTGGCAAACCGGCGTAATTAAGGGTGTAGGATAAGCCGTTGCAGCCGCGAGCCTTAACGCCAAGCTTGAGAAAGGGGCGCTGGCGAAGCTGGAGGAGTTGGCTTATCCTAGCGGCGGCGGCGTCCGTTATTCTTAGGGCTTGGCGGCGGAGGGCCGGACCGATCTTGTCTGCCGCCTTGGCCACAATTGAAGACGCCATTAGATTTAGAGTATGAGATCGCTTGAAGATGAATGAAATGACGCAATCAAATTTCCAATTTTAAGTTTTTTGACCGTCAAATACTTGGATGTTTAAAAGACTCATACTTAAGGGTAATTCTGTCATTAAATATTTTGTCCGTAGATGGGAAAAAAGAAGCAACAAAATCTTACGTATATTAGAGGAATCAAAGAATTTGTATACAAAAATAAAGGAAAATTTAGTTTGTCACTTCTCTGATAGAGAGAAAGAGAGCTTTATAAAAATTTACTTAAATTAATTTTATCCCACCTAATTATATATTTTAATTTTGGACACAAAACTTTGTTTGGACCATAGGAGAGCTAATCCCTCTGTTGTTAAAAGATTATCGTTTAAAATTAATGCACACATTTTAAGGAATATAATTACTAACGAAAATACTATATTACCCTTATTAATTGTCTCAACCAATTATTTCCTTCCCAATATTACTTCTTATTCAATTCAACCAATTACTTCTTATTCAACCAATTACTACTTGGATTATAGCATTGAATTGAATAAGAATCATTGGGAAGGAAAAAAAGTTTTAAATAGGAGAAAACTTTAAATAATGGTAAAGTATGGAAAAAATAGCTAATGTGACGACAATCTTTTTGGAACAAGAATTACTTCCTAAAATGATAATCTTTTAAGAACGGAAGGAGTACTTTAAGCTCACGTGTCTTTTCTTGAAAAAGACTAATATAATAGTGTCACAAATTTCATTTTTGAATTTTGGAAATTCTTAAAAAGAAGAATAATTTTTTTTAAATACTTAAATTATTTTATTATAAATGTTTTAGTATTCTTTTTAATATTAATTTTGAATTAATAATTAGGATAATTTTTTATGTTTATATTTATTTTTATCTCTTTTTTTTAAATATTCAAACACATCCAAGAAAATATTTTTTATAAATAAATTTAATATTTATAAGGTATTTTATTTAATCACGACATTTTGAAGTCAGATTATAAAATTTAAATTTCAAAATTTATACGAATTTATTTAATTTTATTCAAGGCAATGTAAATTGTGTAAAACATAAATTACATAATGTTTAATTACATACATTATATGAATCACATTAATTTTAAATTTAATTTTTTTATAAATTACTTTAAAAGGTCAAAAATGTTCTCTTTTGTAGAATAGACATACCCAGTAGTACCTACGAGATTCAACATTTATTTTGATATTGTAAAATAAATTATTAAAATAAAATAAAATTGGTATATATTTTTTAAATTTTAAAATATCTAAATATATTAATTATATCAATCCCGTTGAACAAGATTTGAGAGCGAGAGACTGGCCGATCTATCAATTTTATGGTCAACATACAACAAATCTAACCAACAGATTAACATTAACACTATTAACACTACTACTAACTAGTAGTACTTAATTAGGGAGAGTAAAGTTTTAGCTCCATAACCAAAAGAGTCCAAAGAAACGTAAACCCCCAATTTAACAATTCTGTTTCGTTCAATTCTAGCAGTATTCTGCGACCGTCCCAGGTAAGGTATTTCTCACACCCGGATGGCATTTCATCTTTCTTGTACTCTTTTCTGCATTTCTTGATGTTTAGGGTTATATTGTTCTGAAATATTTCTATGAACTGTTACTCATTCTAGTGGATTTGATTAGTTAACTATCTTCTGGCAGCATTATTTTGTTGGTTAGTATTGGGGTTTCTTCTCTTACCCTGTTGTGATTCAAGAAGATGTGAATGTGTTACCGTTAACTTCCTATGACTTATGCTTTGTTATATTATATAGTTGAGCTAACTTCCTATTGCTTATGTGTTTTCTTATAGGTCAATGTGACTGTATTTGTAACTGTCTCTCTCTCCTTTTTAATGGGTTTGTGCTAATTATCTTCCGTGATGTGTTGGCCTGGTTTCTGATTTATAGGCATTGGAAGAGTAATTTCTCTGCATTTTGACATAAAGGAAATTGGGTTTCTTTCTCTTTTGGCAGTAGCTAAACTTGAGATTTGGGTATTCCATAATGGCAATGTGTATATTGCCCTATATTACACCTTCAGATACTCGAAACCCAATGGGGGTCTTCTTAACTGTTCTTGGAGGGAGAGTTTCAGTGGAGAATCACCTGTGCAGGGTTGGCTCTGTGAAAATGTGTGATGAAAAAATTGGGGCCTGGGGTACTGTTCAAAAGGCTGCTCTACATTGGTCTCTGGTTAAATGTTCGGCAAACTCTCAGGGTGTCAATCAATATCAAAGTAAAGACCCATTTCTATATCTACACCCGGAAATTTCAATGCTTAGAGGTGAGGCGAACAACACCGTGACTAATCCTAAACAGGATTGTTCAAGTGGAAGTGCCACTGAGAGCTTAAGATATTCATCAAGCTCAAGTAATTACAATGAGGCTAAGATAAAAGTTATTGGTGTTGGAGGTGGCGGGTCAAATGCAGTTAATCGTATGATACAGAGCTCAATGAAAGGTGTGGAGTTCTGGATAGTTAATACAGATATTCAGGCCATGAGGATGTCGCCCGTATTTCCTGAGCAGCGATTGCAAATTGGACAAGAGCTCACCAGAGGACTTGGTGCTGGTGGGAACCCAGATATTGGCATGAATGCTGCCAAAGAAAGCAGAGAAGCCATAGAAGATGCAGTTTACGGTGCAGACATGGTCTTTGTGACTGTAAGTTAGGCACTTGTGTAGCCAGCTTAAATTGCCCAACATAAACTGTTCTGTATTTCCATAGTAGGATTTTATGATGAACCCGAAAAGATATAGTAGGATTTTGTTACTTCTGTGTGTATTATTAAGAGTGAAGCTCAGGGATATCTACTTTTGCTTTAGCCAGGCCTTTTGGAAGGCTCTATTTTTCACCCTTTACATAAGTGTTCTTAAAAGACTTCTTATTTTTCTTACTGTGGCATATTTCTTGTTTTTCTGGTTACTTTGTCAATGAGGAGAGAATCAATACCACTACAGAACACCAATGGCTTTATGCCAAAATAGCAACAAAAGAATTTTGTTATGCCATGAGTGAGATACATTTGTTACCATGAAGCTAGCAATCAAGTGAACAGTATTTTTTGTTATCCAGATTTTCATTTTGGAATTAGAAGACCTATGACCGTTGCATTCGTTCAGCTTTATAGATTATGCATTTTTTATTTTAAATTTTCACTTTACAAGCATTGTTGGTTCCAAATATGTGTCTAGTCCTTTTTTATTTAGTCCATACTGGATTATTGGTTCTTCAATCCATATTCTTCTTCTTTCTTAGTGGGCACTGGGCAGAGTAACTAAGATCTCTTGCTGAATTGACATTTCCAAGTTTTTTTATGCAATCACTACAATTGGCTTTGCTGGTCTTGAAGTTTTTTTCTCTCCTGTCAGTTTCTTGAGTATTCTTGTCGGCTGTATTTCCACAATATAACAACATCTTTGGTTAAGCAATTCTGCATTGCAGTGTAGCCCGTCTGCAATCCTAGTGGCAGCAAGCCATCTGATTCATCACTTCAAATAATTAGTGCTTCATGTTTCACAAATAATGGACACATGTTCGATTGTAAAACCTTGGTAGTGAACATACAGTAGGTTGAGTCATTGATATAAAGGTTAAATATTCAATTACGTTCTAATTATCAAGGCTCTGCATGCGCTTGATATCGATGCTTATGTTGAAGTGATGGAAGAGTTGCCAAAATTTTCTTTATCTTTGAACAGAAAAATATTAGGTAGTTATAAAATATTCCGAAACTTCAATTCTTGTAGGGAGACATTTCTGCTGTTGTTAAACAACATTTCGTTATCTTTCATCAAAATTAAATTATGATAATCAGTGGATGTGATTCATAGTAGTGAAATGATCTACAAGCATGCCATGAATTATAAGGTGGAATAGAGATCCTGTAGTAATTGGTCTGTTTTGGCCTGATGTTGTAGAATTTCATGCGACTATCTGCTGGAATAGTGAAATGCCTTCTCTTATCTGGGAATTTAAATTATTATGTGCAGGCTGGAATGGGTGGAGGAACAGGCACTGGTGGGGCCCCTGTGATTGCAGGGGTTGCAAAGTCGATGGGTGTGTTGACTGTTGGTATTGTCACAACCCCTTTCTCTTTCGAGGGGCGAAGAAGAGCAGTTCAAGCCCAAGAAGGCATTGCAGCTTTAAGAGAAAATGTTGACACGCTAATTGTCATTCCAAACGACAAGTTATTGACTGCAGTGTCACCATCTACCCCAGTAACAGAAGCATTCAACCTTGCTGATGATATACTTAGACAAGGTGTTCGTGGTATCTCTGACATAATTACGGTATGGACACGTCAATAACTTGTTGAAACAAATATGACTTCTATCTCTGATGATTTGATTATGCCAAGCAAAAATAAATAGAAAATAAACTTTAAAATAGGGAAGAAGTTATGGCATTCTGGGTGTTACTTTTCTATTTCCTGGATAGGTTTGGGTGTGTAAGTATTAAGTTGTAATTTGTTTCAATGTTTCTGTGTCCACTTCTAGTTACGTGAAGTTGGTGATGACTACTCTACTCCTCTTTAGTTCTTCCATCATTGATAACAATAATATGTAGAATTCTGTAGGAAGGGTTGCTAAAGTAATTGTAGTAATGCATTTAACATCTAAGATGATTAAGACATCCATACTTCTAGAGTTTGAAGTCAGTCTAGATAGAGACCTAACTTTTTGATATTTAAATACGTTCACATACTCCAAGTAATATCCCCCTTTAAACCTGAATGGGTTAGCTCAAGTGCTAGTGATCGTAGTTATAAGTGCCTTTCAAGTCATAGGTCATGGGTTTAATACTTCACAAAGACAATGTTTTCCTTGAAGCTTCCCACAAATAGTTTTACTGTGGGATGAATAAGTTGTCTGAGACTCTGAGGTATTGCTTGCTTGCACCCAGTGATTTATCCAGTGCAAACCTGGAGGGTAGTGGCTGCTGTTTCCACCATCGTTTTTTTTACAAGTAAAGACGGGTTCCACCATCATAAAAAATTAAATAAGTACTAGCTTCTTTAAGAATTTTCATGGGATTAACCGCAGAAAAGGGGGTTGGAGGGAGGTGTTGGACATTGGATTTTCTATGAAGAGGTGTGGACATTCATGCAAGTGTGTATCACTTTATTCAAGTATGCCGGTGTAAAATTTGTCAGCCATTTCTTTCGATATATGGATACGTAGTGCATGAGTTTCCTATTATATAAGTTATATAACTTTTGATGTTATTTTCGTATTTAGTTTGTAATGAGTAACTTTGAATTTCAGGTTCCAGGCTTGGTTAATGTGGATTTTGCTGATGTGCGAGCTATTATGGCAAGTGCTGGTTCTTCATTAATGGGGATAGGAACTGCAACCGGTAACTTTTGGAAGCTAATACTTAGTTCTTGATATGTAGATATGTGGTATCATTGTTAAAATTTTAACTCATGCTTTTGGGGGATTCTTTTCCAAAATAAATTCCCCTTGCACATTAAAGATTTAATTTTTTGTTCTTGTTCAATTGAAATTTACAACTTGCTAGACAAGTTAATTTAGCCCGAGTACAGATGGATTTAAAAAATAAAATTTAAAAAATATTTTTTGCAGCCAAGTCCATATGCTTATATGGCGATACCCTATTTGTATGTCAGCTAAAGCTATTAGGATATAGGTCTATCAATCTACATCATACGTTAACTCTCCTCCCTGTGTGTTACTTCCCACTTACATTTTCGGAGATTAACTAATAATAGGAAAACGATATATCCTCCGACTTTTTACTGCCAACTAAGCCCAGTTGATCAATGCCTTTGAAGTTGCAATTATTTAAGGGGCATGCCATTTCCTTTGAAGTTGCAATTATCTGCGAGGCATACAATTGTGTCTACTAAGCTCAAATCGTCATGTATATAGCAGGACTCCTAATAATGGTAACATATCTAGTTTTTGAAATCTTCCATAGAGCCAGTGTTGTACTAACACAAAACTCATGATTTACACAAAGGCCATTTATATTCTTTTATAAGTTGTATCTGGTCTTGGTTTTGCACAGGGAAATCAAGGGCAAGAGATGCTGCGTTAAATGCCATTCAGTCACCTCTATTAGATATTGGTATAGAGAGGGCTACTGGAATTGTTTGGAACATAACTGGTGGTAATGATTTAACATTGTTTGAGGTACCACTCTTTTTCTCTCTCAAACTTCTTTTTAGTTTAGTCATATTCATGGTTTGATCTATTTATAATTCTATTTAGTATTTACGTCATTAACTTTTCTGAAAATATTTACATGTACCTTAAAATGCAAGAATATTGATGGCTCATGGCCAAGTCTCCATCATGTGGGGAAAGACGCTGCACCCTAATCCTGCTTTTCAACAATTTTCAGATGATGACCCTTTTGAGAGAAAATAATTTATGTCTGAAACCCTCAACATGCCTGTGCTGCTAATTTACCCTTTACATGGTCTTGTTGAGTTGTTTCACTTGAAGAACAAGAAAATGATGAATCCTTATGCTTTACCCTGTCATGCATCTACTTATTAATGGCAACGATACTAATATCAGTTTTGTACTCACATTCACGTTCTCACTATCTTCATACTGAATTCAGTTTTGGTGCATCAATCGTCATTGAGGACATTTACTGTAACACCCCCTTTCCGAAATAGAAAGAGAGGTTACTTAAAACATAACAAAATTGATGAATTTAATAGCAAGGCTCAAAGCCACAAAAGAATAGTCTTAATATCTTATAAATACCACAAGTCAACCATAATAAATATCAGACTGCCTCAAACCACAATCTAAAATAATTATTATAATTCCGAACAAACTAATGTATCACAACCTAAACATAATATTTCTAAACCATTAGAATGAAGGGAACTCTCATCACACTTGCCTTTGATCCCCTGCCGGAAAAAAACACAGTATGAGCCAAATATCCAGTACGGATATAGAATAAAAGAATAATGAAACGAAATAAATAATTCAATTAAATGAACTGAACTGAAACGGAACTGAAACGGACAAAACTAACACAACGAAATAATAGGCTGAATTAAATGGCTGGGTGTTATTTCATATCGAGCTCAAAATAAAACAAAATATACCTTGCCACACAGGCAAATCACACGCATTGGACCGCGAATCCAATGCATATAAAATCGGAAGGCGTGTTTGGCACAAACATCACCAATCCGCATAACAGAATATAACAGAAAACTAGGGTCGACCCATACGCCTCCCACAACAAAACAACAAATGGTCAACTCCCACCGGAGCACAAAACGGAGACGCCGTGGACTGATCACACCGTCACGGAAGGTGTCATGTCTCGGTGCCAAGAGGACATGCTTGTGGTACCCTCACAGGTGGTTATAGCTCAGGTATACCCTACGGTATTCTAACAAAAATATAATGTCACAACACATGCGACACAATATCAACACAATATCAACACAAAGGGGTTTTAACGTGTACATGTTAAATCGAACGAATCATAAACACAAGTCTCAAAAAATATACTAACATGTACATCACTATAAATATCAAAATAAAATTTAGACATGATACACTAGTCTAAAGAGTACAAACATGAGTTCTAATACAACGCCAAAACAAATTTATCACAATAAATTGACAAGGAACAATTATGAGAGGCAATATAAAATTTCAAAACGAATAACGAAACGACCAAATCAAAATCAAAAGAGTCTCGCTGAAAGAGTACAGAATTCGTACCTGGATTAAGCAATGTAATACCCAAAGTATATTCCAAAAACTCATTTAGACTCTCTCCGTTCTATCTAAATAATTTAATAAGATTTTTATTACAGTCCAATCATTAATAACATAATACTATTAAATTTATTATTATTAAAAACTTTTATAACTACGTGAATAAAATTAATTAATTCAAATTAATATATATAACTTCAATTTAATATACTAATTCCGTTTATCAATTTTATGGCCAAAAACTTACTAAATATATATATATATATATATATACATATATAAAACGTAACCATCGCCTGCAGCCGTGCTGCAAGCCTGAAATCAAAGTGATATATATATATATATATATATATATATATATATATATATAATAACGTCATTTGCCTGGAAACCAACATGTACTAAGAAGTTTACATCTAGACATCCACTCACTTATATACAATATATATAATGATTCCTTCATCAGGAGATATGACCAATTACATTAAATGTTAATCCTTTAAACTGTCCAGCATCATGAAATTCTCATATTGTTATTTGCATACCAAAGGATATTGACTACTAAAATAATTATGTTACCTTAATTGACAGAATCTTCTCCTTTTTGTTTCCTGTTCTTCCAGCGCCGCTCAATTCTTTTCCTTTAGTTCGTATGAGATGTAGTGCAATGTAATTAGGTTTTATTTATTATCTTGTTAATTCTCCTATTTATAATATAATATAATATAATATTAATCACATATAAATTAAATTTAATTAGTTTTAAGGCCCAATTTTATCAAATAAATTTATCCATCACTTATTAATATTTATTTGTCCACATAAATTAAATGACTAATTTGATCCAATAAATGACAAGATCCAATTAATATGTTTTAAAATAAAATAATTTTTAATATTTTATTTTATTTTATTTATTTTTTTCTGGTATTACATCACCTACCCCTTAAAAGAATTCTGTCCTCGGAATCAAAATAATAGAACGTACCTAATTATCAAAAAGATGCGGATATTCTGCTCGAATGGACTCTTCCATCTCCCAAGTGGTTTCTCGGTCCGAATGGTTCCTCCACAGAACCCTAACAAACGGAATTGTCTTCCTTCTCATAATCCGCTCTTGACGATCCAAAATCGCTTCGGCTTGTTCCTCACAAGTAAGATCCTTCCGAATTTTATCGAATGATATTGCACCACGTGCAATGGATGATAATAATAACTCCTCAACACCGACACATGGAACACATTGTGCACATGAGCTAGCTGTGGAGGCAAAGCTAATCGATATGCAACTTCACCAACCCTTTTCAGAATCTCAAATAGGTTAATATAACGCGGACTAAGTTTTTTTTTCAACCCAAATCGCCGAATGCCCTTCCAAGGAGAAACTTTTAGAAACGCGTGCTCACCAGATTCAAACTCTAAAGCCCTCCTATGCTTATCAGCATAACACTTTTGCGATCGAGCCGATTTCAATTTCTCCTTAGCCACTGCTACCTTCTCCGTAGTGATTTGAACTAACTCAGGCCCTTCTATGGCCCTTTCGCCAACTTCATTCCAACAAGTTGGTGCCCGACATTTCCTACCATACAATGCCTCAAACGGAGCCATTCCAATACTTGCATGCCAGCTGTTGTTGTAAGTAAACTCAACTAGGCTCAAGTAATCATCCCAATTACACGACCACTCAAGTGCACAAGACCTTAACATGTCCTCCAACGTCTGAATAGTCCGTTCGGATTGCCCATCAGTTTGCGGATGAAAAGAAGTACTGAAGTTGAGCCGAGTACCCCAAGCTCGTTGAAATCCTTTCCAGAACCGTGAAGTGAACCGTGAGTCCCGATCTGAAACAATAGACACTGGAGCCATGAAGTCTAACAATCTCCTGCTAAAAGATGCGTGTCAACCTATCCACCGAGTAACCCTCATGGATAGCCAAGAAGTGTGTCGATTTAGTCAGCCGATCCACTACTACCCAAATGGCATCATTCTTCCTGAAAGTCTTCGGCAAACCAGTCACAAAATTCATTGTGATATCCTCCCACTTCCACACTGGAATGTCTAACTGTGCAGCAAACCACTAGCTCGTTGATGTTCTATCTTCACTTGTTGACAAGTAAGACACTTTCCAACATATTCAGTCACGTCTCGTTCTTCCCATTCCACCAAAAAATCTTCTTCAAATCCCTATACATCTTCGTAGAACCTGGATGAATAGAAAATGGCGAACTATGAGCCTCAGCCAACACAGCCTCTCGAATGATTGGATTCGACGGTACACACAACCGCTCACCCAACCAAATCACACCATGGTTATCAATACGAAACTCGGGTTGCTTGCCCTCCTCCAGATTCTGCGCCATACTCCACAATTCTCCATCTTCCTTTTGAGCTTTTTTGACTCGCGAGATAAGAGAGGGCTCCACTCTCATACCTGCCAAATGCCCATCTGAACCTTGCACATACAACTCCAACTCTAGCCGCTCCATATCCGAAATAAGCTGAGGTTGTGTAATAAGGGCTGTTACACTCCCTGAACTCTTTCGGCTAAGAGCGTCTGCAACCACATTTGCCTTCCCCGGGTGATACTGAATTCTAGCATCATAATCCTTTAGAAGCTCCAGCCAACACCTTTGTCTCATGTTGAGCTCCTTCTAAGTGAAAATGTATTTAAGACTTTTGTGATCGGTGAAGATATCACAAGTCTCTCCATACAAATAATGCCTCCAAATCTTTAGGGTAAAAATCATTGTTGCTAACTCCAAATCATGTGTAGGGTAATTCACCTCGTAAGGTTTAAGCTGCCTAGAAGCATAAGCAATAACCTTACCGTGTTGCATCAAAACACACCCCAAGCCCTTCTTAGAAGCATCACTATAAATGTGGTAATCTCCAGTCCCCGACGGCAATGCAAGTATAGGAGCTGTCACAAGCCGTTTCTTCAATCCCTCAAAACTTTTCTCACGCTCCTCATTCCACACAAACTTCGTGCCCTTTCTCATCAACTGAGTCAATGGTAAGGCAAGCAAAGAGAATCCTTCCACAAATCGCCTATAGTACCCTGCCAAACCCAAGAAACTCCTAATCTCCATCACTATTGTAGGTCTTGGTCATTTTGTGATAACCTCAACTTTCGCAGGATCCACCTTAATGCCTTCAGCAAAAACAACGTGGCCCAAAAATGCAACCTGCTCCAACCAGAACTCGCATCAAGAGAATTTAGTATACAACTTCTCTTTCTGCAAAATCCCCCACACTGTGCGAAGATGCTCCTTATGATCTTCCTTAGACTTGGAGTAAACCAAAATGTCATCAATAAAGACAATGACAAATTGGTCCAAGTACTACATGAACACCCGATTCATTAAATCCATAAACACCGCTGGAGCGTTAGTCAACCCGAATGGCATCACCAGAAACTCGTAATGCCCATATCGAGTGCGAAAAGCTGTCTTAGGGATATCCTCATCCCTCACCCTCAACTGATGATAACCCGACCTCAAGTCTATCTTCGAAAAATATTTTGCCCCCTGAAGTTGGTCAAACAAATCATCAATCCTCGACAATGGATACTGATTCCTGATGGTAATTTTGTTCAACTCCCTGTAGTCTATACACATCCTCATAGACCCATCCTTCTTTTTCACAAACACTAGGGCACCCCACGGTGAAACACTTGGTCGAATCACACCACGATCTAACAGCTTCTGTAACTGCTCCAACTCTTGTAACTCTAACGGCGCCATCCGATACGGCGCCTTAGAGATAGGCTCTGCATTAGGAACAAGCTCAATAGAAAACTCTACTTCCCGCTGTGGTGGCAACCCTGACAACTCCTCAGGAAACACATCGGGAAAGTCACGAACAATTGAAACATCTTCAATACGAGACTCACCCTTAGAGGTATCTTTCACAAACGCCAAATACCCCTCACAACCCTTTGCCACCAACTTTCCAGCTTTCAAAGCTGAAATTAACTTCACTACTATACTCGGTTGTGAATCCTGAAACACAAACTCTGGAGACTTCACATATCCAAATATAACCTTCTTCGCTTGACAATCTATAGTGGCCTGGTGCTTATCCAACCAGTCCATCCCAAGAATGACATCGAAATCGTGCATACCTATCGGAAGAAGATTAGTCCTACGAATCTTATCCCCAAAATTTATCGGACACCCTCGATACAAATCAAAAATAACAACAGAAGTCCCCATCGGGGTAGCAATAGACATAACAGAATCTAATAACTGAGATGGCACACCCAGGTGCCGAACAAAAGACTGAGCAACAACAGAATGAGTAGAACCCGTATCAAACAAAATAGATGCCTCACGATTGCCAACTAAAAGAGTGCCAGAAACAGTACATGGTGCACCTGCCGCCTGGTTATATGTCAAGGCAAACACTCGACCACCTTGACGCTGATCTCCATTGCTACCATTATCACCACCTCCACCATTTCCATGTGGACCGGTACAATCCCTAGCAATATGACCCATCTGTCCACACAAGAAGCATGCACCTGTGAGTCTGTGGCACTGCCTCCCCGGATGATTAGCCCCACAAATAGCACAAGGAGCTATCGGGATAAGATTTGGGTTACCCCCATCAGCTAGTCCCGGATAATGACACTGATTCTGTCCCTGCTGACGATTCTGCCATTGCGGACGATTCTGACCATTCCAAGATAGCTGCAGCTGACGATTTTGCCCTTGTTGAGGCATCTGCTGATAACCCCTATTTTGATTCTGGCCACGCCACTGCCCCTGTTGACCACCACGATTTCTATTCCACTGACCACCCTGACTTGTCCCATGCTGAACTGAAGTTTGACCCTGCTGGTCATCTCTGTCCCTTTTTCGACTCCCTTCCGGTTTAGAAGACTGAAAATTCTGTCGCTCCATCTCAATATTTTTTGCCGCATTTGCCACAGTCGACACATTTGCAAACTTGTTGTTTATAAGATGTTGGCGATACCTATAATGAATCCGCCACTTGAACTTCTCTGCCTGTTCTGCCGCCGTCCCTGCTGAGCTTCCCGCAAATCCTGCCAGCCTGGTGAACCTCGTCATGAAATCCGTGATGGACTCATCATCTTTCTGTTGAATGGACATGATAGTCTCTAGCATAAGCCTCTTTATCCGCAGCTGGGAAGTACTGCTGATAAAAGACCTCACAAAACTCGACCCAACCAAGTGTTTCAACATAACCATCACCTTTTGTTATTTTTATCGCTTTACACCACCTCTGTGCATCCCATTCCAGCTTGTAAGCAGCAAGCAACACTTTCTGATTATCCAAGCACCCCAGCACGTTAAAAATCTTCTCTAGGTGAGCAATCCAATTCTCTGCCTCAATTGGAGTCAGAGCTGAACTGAATGCATACGGTTTCTGCTTCTGAAACCTCTCCAACCATACATATATCGGAACCACCTGCTGATCAAGATCATCTGTATTCCCTTCCTCAACATTTGCTTGCTGACCATTATTTCCCGGATTACCTTGCTCAGGAATTTCTGGTGGCGGCTGTTGTATTGCCTGTACAACATGTGCCACCAACTGAGGTAAAGCCTGATTCACCGCCTGATTCACCAAGGTAGCCAATTGAGCAATTATCTGATCATTAGGTTACTCATTGGGCTGACCTCACCTCTTCCCCTATTGTTGCCTCGCCTCCCAGCAACTCTAGCAGATATACGAGTCATCTAAGAAAGAGATCACGAATATAAACAAGCAGATTAGAGACAAATTCGAATATAGCGGATATGATAGCTGAACAGAAAGTCAAACAGAACAAAAACATAACCCAGAAGTCTACCCATAACTCACAGGTCAAACCTAAATAGGTTTTCTACAAAAAAGAACCTGGCTCTGATACCAACTCTGTAAAACCCCCTTTCCGAAATAGAAAGAGAGGTTACTCAAGACATAACAAAACTGATGAATTTAATAGCAAGGCTCAAAGCCACAAAAGAATAGTCTTAATATCTTATAAATACCACAAGTCAACCATAATAAATATCAAACTGTCTCAAACCACAATCTAAAATAATTATTACAATTCCGAACAAACTAATGTATCACAACCTAAACATTATATTTCTAAACTATTAGAATGAAGGGAGCTCTCATCACACTTGTCCTTGATCCCCCTGATTACCTGCCGGAAGAAAAACACAGCATGAGCCAAATGCCCAGTACGGATATAGAATAAAAGAATAATGAAACGAAATAAATAATTCAATTAAATGAATTGAACTGAACTGAAACGGAACTGAAACGGACAAAACTAACACAACGAAATAATAGGCTGAATCAAATGGTTGGGTGTTGTTTCATACCGAGCTCAAAATAAAACAGAATATACCTTGCTACACAGGCAAGTCAACTAATGCCACACAGGCAAATCAACTATTGCCACACAGGCAAATCACACGCATTGGACCGCAAATCCAATGCATGTAAAATCGAAAAGCGTGTTTGGCACAAACATCACCAATCCGCATAACAGAACAAAACAGAAAATTAGAGTCGACCCATACGCTTACCACAACAAAACACCAAATGGCCAACTCCCACTGGAGCATAAAACGGAGACGCCGTGGACTGATCACACCGTCACGGAAGGTGTCATGCCTCGGTGCCAAGAGGGCATGCATGTGGTATCTCCACAAATGGTTATAACTCAGGTATACCCTAGGGTATTCTAACAAAAATATAATGTCACAACACATGCGACACAATATCAATACAAAGGGGTTCTAACGTGTACATGTTAAATCGAACGAATTATAAACACAAGTCTCCAAAAATATACTAACAGGTACATCACTATAAATATTAAAATAAAATTTAGACATGATATACTAGTCTAAAGAGTACAAGCATGAGTTCTAATACAACACCAAAATAAATTTATCACAATAAATTGACAAGGAACAATTATGAGAGGCAATACTAAATTTCAAAACGAATAACGAAACGAACAAATCAAAAACAAAAGAGTCTCGCTGAAAGAGTACGGAATCCGTACCTAGATTAAGCAATGTAATACCCAAAGTATATTCCAAAAACTCGTTTAGACTCTCTCCGTTCAATCTAAATAATTTAATAAGATTTTTATTATAATCCAATCATTAATAACATAATACTATTAAATTTATTATTATTAAAAACTTTTATAACTATGTCAATAAAATTAATTAATTCAAATTAATATATATAACTTCAATTTAATATACTAATTCCGTTTATCAATTTTGTGGCCAAAAACTTACTAAAATATAATATATATATATATATATATATATATAATAACGTCATTTGCCTGAAAACCAACATGTACTAAGAAGTTTACATCTAGACATCCACTCACTTATATACATAATTTAAATAATTTAATAACATGTATATATATATAATGATTTTTTCATCAGGAGATATGACCAATGACATTAAATGTTAATCCTTTAAACTGTCCAACATCATGAAATTCTCATATTGTTATTTGCATACCAAAGGATATTGACTACTAAAATAATAATGTTACCTTAACTGACAGAATCTTCTCCTTTTTGTTTCCTGTTCTTCCAACGCCGCTCAATTCTTTTCCTTTAGTTCGAATGAGATGTAGTGCAATGTAATTAGGTTTTATTTATTATCTTGTTAATTCTCCTATTTATAATATAATATAATATAATATTAATCACATATAAATTAAATTTAATTAGTTTTAAGGCCCAATTTTATCAAATAAATTTTTCCATCACTTATTAATATTTATTAGCCCACATATATTAAATGACTAATTTGACCCAATAAATGACAAGATCTAATTAATATGTTTTAAAACAAAATAATTTTTAATTTTTAATTTAATTTTATTTATTTTTTTCGGGTATTACATTTACAATAGATTGTGAAGCTTGTAAAACATTTCGTTGTGGTTACAAGAGTGATAGTTTAGTATTGTGCGCTAGACAAGTAATAAGTTGGAGTTTCTGAATTATTGAGATTATTTGGTGAGGTTACATAGTGTGTTTATTTGATTCTAAATGTTTCTTCTTGCAAGTGTTTTGTTTTTTCTTCCAATAATGGTTAACTATTCCTTCTCATAATCTTATATTGTCTTATTTGCTGGTAGGTAAATGCTGCAGCAGAAGTTATATATGATCTTGTGGATCCAGGTGCCAACTTAATATTTGGAGCGGTTATAGACCCAGCGCTAAGTGGTCAAGTAAGTTACCATTTTCTCAAGCATGAGAAAAATAATCTTTAATCATGCATCCAACAACTTCTATGCTGACGCATGCAATTAACCCATTGATTACTCTGGTTACTGCTAGAGATAAAATTCATAAGTTTGTGATTGTGAGAGGTTCCTAATTATTAGAATGTTGAAAGAAGTGGTGCTCTTCAATAAATTTATAAGATTGGCTGGTTGCAACTTACAACCATCCATTCTTTGTCTTATTATTTTCCCTCTTTAGTTTTCAAATCTTTTGATGTGTGGCAAGATTAATATATTCAATTTTTCTCCACTGCAGCCATTTCTAAATAACCTTAAGATTTGAACACGAAGGTTCATAAAAGGGAAAAAAAAAAGAGAGGAAAAAAATTGTATATTACATTCCGTAATCTTTTTCATATTATACTGGTTCTTCCTCCCAGATGTTGGCCTACTTTTGCTTAATAACGATTTTACCAAAAGTGGATATTAATGACACCTTGAGCACAATTTTTTAAACTGATAACTTATTTGCAGTCCTTTCTTTTTTCTCTTAAAATTTGCCCAACTTTTGCTTCTAAACTGTTTCAATTCTTAGGCTGCCATATCCTTTATTGAATTGCACTTTTAGATTTAATTGAAGTTGCAATGGACTTTCATTCAGGTAAGTATAACCCTAATTGCCACTGGGTTCAAACGCCAAGAAGAAAGAGATGGAAATTCACTTCAGGTATTAGTTTCCCCTCTTGTTTTCTCACTCATCGTGCATGTTCCCGAGTGAACACATTTGTACAGACACTACATACAAGAACACACACAAAAAAATCACAACCTCTTCTTAAGCTGACTGCTTCTTCTGGGAATGTAGGCAGGTCAACTAGCACAGGGAGATGTCACCCTTGGAATCAACCGGCGACCTTCAACCTTCAGTCAAGGTGGTTTAGAGGAGATCCCTGAATTCCTGAGGAAGAAAGGGCGTTCACGCTATCCTAGAGCTTGAGTAGCTCTTTGATTTCCCGTGTAATATAGCCTTCCCCATTTTAGGGAAGTAAAGCATAGCCTATTAGGTTCAGGACTTATCGTCATAAATCAGATGTCTTTCTTAGCTGAAAGAACATGGTGCATCATACCAGTCTTAATAAAGTGTGTGTTGTAGATTTACATTGTGCTTTAATTTAGCTGAAGTAGATCATTTCATTTATTAGGAGACTGGAATAAGTCGGATATTTGGTAAAGCTATATAAAGAGCATATTTAGCTAATGTTGCTGGCTTTGTATAGAACGATTGTGATGCTCCATTATGAAAAAGCTTTTATCTCAAGTGTACAAGGTGATAATCTAGGTGAAGTTGTTACTTGTAATACTAGGGATGGTACATACAAGATAAAGGTTCCTTCTATTAAAATAAATACTATTTTTTTTAATGTAATTAAAAATAAATACTAGGAAATATATAAGATGAAGCTTTTCCAAAGCTTAAAGTTAGACTGTCAATAGTTTACATCTATAAACTCTTAAAACATTGCAAATTAAGGGCCTTATATATATATATTTATAGTCTGTCTCTCCAGCGAATTGATTATAGCGACATTTTTAATATAAAAAGTTTGTTTTCTATATTATAACGACTGATAAAATTGTTATTATAGCCGATTTGTTTTTAGTCCGGAGAAAACCAGCATATATATATTATATATACACACACAGGCTTCGACTTAACTGTCGCTCTAGCGGCAGGGGATTTGACTTGTTTGGGTAGCGGCAAGAGGTGATTGGAGTTGACGAGTTGACTTGCACTATTAAACATATCAGCTTTTTTGTCGCTTGTCATTATCATAAAGTATATAAAAGTATGCAAAATTTTAGTTTTCTCCAATAAATCAAAAACTTATAGATATATTTTATTTGCAAGTTAATTTATGAAATACTAAATTATAAAATATTAAAATTTTAAAAGTAACAAATATAATAATAAATAGTATCATATTAAATAATATTATTGTGTACTAATTAATATAATACTATTTATTTCACAATAATTAGTATTGTATAATAAATAGTATCATTTTTATTTAATATATTATGATACTAATTAATATGACACTATTTTATTTTTATTTAAAATAGTATCATTTTACTTTTAATTTGTTATGACACTAACTATTGTGTAATAAATATTATCATATTAATTAGTACACTAATTTTATTTAATATGATACTATTTATTATTATATTTGTTACTTTTAAAATTTTAATATTTATATTTTAATATTTCATAAATTAACTTACAAATAAAATCTATCTATAAGTTTTTGATATATGAGGAAACTAAAAATTTTGAATACTTTTATAATATACTTTATGATAATGACATTTAGGTATGGAAGTCCATATTGATTTAAGTAATGTAAGCCAACTCAATAAGCCAACTCCAATAGTCAAATCTCCTGTCACTGCCACTAGAGCTTCTTGCGGTAGGTAAGTCCAAGCCGAGGTGCATTTTAGCTAGAACCAATTTCGTTGACACTAAAGTTTCTAGCGATAAGGAAAATTAGGTTATTCTCAATCTTTTATTATCTTGATTAACGATTCAAATTTTAGAATAGTATTTATAGTAACCGATTACTATAGATGGAATCCATATATATTAATCAATTTGTTAGTAGAACTATTCTAGCAATGATCAATATAATTAAGGGTTGAGATAGTTCTTTTAGCAATCATTGTCATGGATTAGAACTTTTATATATATATATATATATATATATATATATATATATATATATATATATATATATATATACGGTCCGTCTCTAAAGCGAACTTTAAAGAGCGAACTTAAGACGAACCGTCGTCTTTGGTGTCTATGGCGACGGTTCAATCCGTCGCCATAGCCATATAGTCTTTGGCGACTGGTCAAACCGTCGCCATAGACACCAAAGACGACGGTTCGTCTTTGGTTCGTTTTTTAAGATTCGCTAGACTCTCCGTATATATATATATATATATATATATATATATATATCCTTAATTCCGTTCTAAAAACTAGAGACGCATTTATATTTTTAACTATAAAGGGTTATGACATTTGTAACATAACCGTTTAGGATGAAAAAAAAATACTCCCTCCGATCTAAGAGAATTCCATTTGCTATTTTTTTTGGTTTCACAAAAAGAGACGGTAAATACAGTTCTCATGTCTATGGTCTATGGTCAATGGTCTATGGTCTATGGTCTATGGATTAGTATTTACTAGTTCCTTGAAACAATGTTTTCCTGAATGAGAGCTGCACTTCATTTTGGAGCGGCCAGCAAAATAATTTCCACCGGGCCTCTTGCTCACCAATAGCGCAAATGCATCATCGCTGTAACCGAATGGCAGAGCATAGAGTTCGAGAAGCATTAGAGATATTAAAATCCTCAGCTTCCCTGATTAGCCTCAGTAATCTTGGGGAATGATTATCCAATTGAACAGAGCCTTCGAAATATTACCAATAATCTCCACAAGAACATGATCCATCCACAAAATGGTGAAATCTACTATTATCTCTGACAATAATCTTTCTCCCCACAACTTTAGAGATGAACTTAATTGCAGAATGGCAGTCGAGACACACTCTTATATTTTTCTTTACTATAATTGGCTTCCCACTTGGCATGCTTATAAGTGCAAATGCAATAGCTATCCTCTCACTATGACGATGAAGCAGCTTCACCTTCATATTATCATCCACATCAAGTGGGATAGAATCTGTATAAGGAATATATCCGACTTCTATTATCTGATTGAAGAGACTATCAAGCTTCTTGTCAATATCTTCCTTTCTAGGATGAGACCAATCCTCAGCTCCAAAAACATGGGTTTTGTTACCAACATCTACCCAGCTGTAACCGGGCAGTTTCTTTACATTGCTATCTTTCATCAACTTCCTAACTCTCTTCACATCATTCCATTGCCGCTCTTTTGCATATATGTTAGAAAGCAAAACATGAGCTCCACTATTCTCAGGTTCAATCCTCATTAGTTGTTTTGCTGCGAGCTTGCCCCTTTCCTTGTCACCATGTATCCTGCAAGCACCAAGAAAAGAACACCATCCAAAAGCATTCGGCTCAAATGGCATGCTACTTATAAATTCTTCAGCTTCTTTAAGCCGTCCAGCCCGTCCAAGCAAATCAATTACACAAGAGTAATGTTCTGATCTAGGTGTTACATCATAAGTCTTTTCCATGGAATAGAAGTAACTCAATCCTTCTTCTACCAATCCAGCATGGCTACATCCAGTTAACAGATTGACAAAGGTTATTGCATTTGGTTTCACCGCTGTATGAATCATCCTATCAAATATTTTCATTACACCGCTTCCCAAACCATGTTGAGCAAACACACCCAACAACGAATTCCATGCAATCGCAGTTGGTCTACCAATCTCTTTAAACACTTGAACCGAATGTTCACACAAGCCACATTTTCCGTACATATCAACCAACGTCGATGAAACAAATGGATCTTGAATGAAATTGAACTTAAACAATTGGGCATGAAGTTGAGTCCCTTGTTCCAGGGCAGCCTGATTAGCACAAGCCTTGATCAAACAAGAAAAAGTGAACTCGTTAGGTAAAATGAACTGCCTTTGCATCTCAACAAAAACAGTAGCAGCCTTCTCAATTTGATCCATCTCCACAAACCCATCAATCAAAGAAGTAAAAGAAACAACATCTCTACCCCCAGAAAAAGTCCCAAACACATCTGTAGCACTTTCCATATCACCCACTTTGGAATACATATCCGTAAGGGCATTGTACACAGAAACATGCAATTCAAAACCCTTCTTTACCACAGTCGAGTGAAGAGACTTTCCAATATTATAGTCTTTCATAGCCCCACAAACACCCAAACTACTAGAAAGAACATGTTGATCAACAATTATATCTTCACACATCATCTCCTTAAAAGCTAACAGTGCTTCCTCAAAGTCACCATTTTTAGCATATCCATCAATCATTGCGGTCCATGACACCTCATCTTTACATGGCATCTCCTCAAAGACCTTACAAGCCTCAATCATCGACCCACATTTTGAATACATATCAGCTAAGTTACTACCCACAAATAATTCATAACTAAACCCACTTTTCAATGCAAGACAATGCATTTGCTTCCCCGATTCAACCGACCCGAGAGCTGCACAAGCTTGAATGACACTGGAAAAGGCAAATTGGGTCGGACTCTCACCCGCAATTCGCATTCGGCAAAATGTGGCTATAGCTTCAGAAAACTTCAAATTTTGGGAAAACCCAGATATCAGTGCAGTCCAAGAAACCAAGTTTGTTTGAGGCATTGTGTCGAACAGCTTGACTGCGCAGTCTAGCTGACCGCATTTCGCGTACATGGAGAGGAGGTGATTGGTGAGGAAGGTACATAATGACCCGGCGGATATTAACTGCGCGTGGAGCTGTTTGCCTTTGTTTAGTTGTCTTGTTTTTGCGTAGGTTTGGATAACGTGCGGTAGAATGGTCGAGTCCCTATGCACATGCTTACTCCAATATTGAAATTTCATAACAGAGCCGTTCATCAGCTACGGGAAGGAAATTTATAACTTCATCAGATATAAGAAAGCTCAAAATGATGGTAGAATTTTTTACCCGTTTTATTTATGGGTGAGATTTGATAAATATATATACTTTTACCGTGCTAAGAATTAAGACTACGTTTGGATAGAAGGAATGAAAGGAATGGTAGAATGATTCATCATATTCTAATTGAAATGAGTTATTTCATATGTTCTCCCTTCCCCCAAGGAACTAAATACAATTTTTTTCATTCTATACCCACCTTTATTACTCCAATTCAAACGTAGCATAAGATCTTTATCATTTGTTTGTCATCGTGACGTATTTATAATATTATAGAGTATATTTATGTACACATTCAATGTCATACACAATATTGTGCATATTCAAACGTAAAATAATAATAAAAATATTTCTCTTTTATTTCTTTATAACATTTACTCTCTCCCCTTTTTACCACTCGGTGTTATAAAAGTCCTGGTTGACTTATTCGCATATTAAAAAAAAGATAAAATAATAAAATCGTCCATATTTAAATTCTCATTTAATTGTTTTGTTTTTTGTATATGATTAATAATATTCCATAAATACGCATTGATAATAGAAATATAATAATTAATATTAAGAATATTATAGACAAATTATTATAAAAAATATATTATTTAAAGTAAATAAACATTTAACTTGAAATTATCTAAAATAACAATGACTTTTATACTTTAGATACCTTTACTGGATGTGCACTTAAATATATTTAATATTATATTTCATTAAACAAAAAAAACAAGGTAGAATGAAAATTACGCTCCAAATCAAGCCCTTCATGATTTAATGATAAAAAAGTCACTTATAAAGCTTAGGTGCATAAAAAATTATGCTCCAACGAATTTTTTTGAGAACGTGATACAATAAAACCTCTATTTAGGAATAGATTTGGAACAAACTATTTGTATTCTAATTGAGAGGTTATTACTAAATAGAAGTATTGGTACAAAATATTTTTCAAACACCAAAAAATATCCACTTTAACAAAAATATCAATAAGAACTCCCTAATAATTATTATTCAAAAAATATTTATGCAAAGTTGTATACATGGTATTTTTAGAATATTCAAAGGAAAAAAATTAAAGAAAACATAAATTATTTAGATTTTTAAACTAGAAAAATATAGTCTTTTATAGGAAAATGTGGTCTTTTATAGAAAATATAGTCTTTTATAGGAAAATGTAGTCTATTATAGAAAATGTAAGAGGTGTATTCAATTAAGATTTTTAAAGACTTTTTTTAAGTGACAGACTTTTGTAGAATTTGTGAAATTTTAATGACTTTCACAGACTTTAAAGACTTTTCTAAAATTACTTTTATAGACTCCATGAAATAAGTAACAGACTTTTATAAACGTTTTATCAAGATTGTGATAGACTTTTGTATACTTCTAATATATCTTGCAACTTATATTAATTGTTAATTAGCCCATGTGTACAACCTCTCCCTTTTTTTTCATGAACTAGAGTAAATCTCATTATATTATTGTGGCATGAGATTTTATATATGTTGAAAGCGTTCACATTATTCTACTCATTTCATGATACATTTGGATACTCGGAATCCAATAAAACTTTAAAAACTACAGACGCAATACAAAAATTAAGCTCACTTTTCATTGAGCTATATATACTTTATGCACATGCGTACGTTTTTTACTAATAATTAATTATTTTTTATTATTGATTGCTTTATATATATATATATATATATATATATATATATGTGTGTGTGTGTGTGTGTGTGTGTGTGTGTGTGTGTGTGTGTGTGTGTGTGTGTGTGTGTGTGTGTGTTGATTGTGTGATTGTGTGATTCTGTCAACTCAAATTTCCATCTTAACTGCTGTTAATTTTGTTTGATTGTGTGGACCTTTTTTATGCGCTTAACATATATCAAAGCAATACATTTTTCCCTTTTTTATAAGGAAAAGATAACGATTCTGTCAATTTGTCATGCAGGAATACAGCCACATGTTACATTATTTCACTATGATACACCAAAGACACTTGAGGACGAATATGGAGGATGTCTCAAAAATTAACAGTGATTTTCTTCGTTTAAAATGTCAAAAAATTAAAAAAAAATATACACATACACATCATATATTTTCTATTATCATATATTATAATACATAATCTTTATAATTGATATGAGAGTTTTATAATTTTATCTCACCTTTGTTGAACAAATCTCTTTCCTCTTTCTATTAGAAGCTTTCGAACGTCTGTTTTTTCCCTCACCAATTCAGATTAGGTCTAGTTATTTGTTTACTTATTAATATATCTTGTTAATTCTCTTATAATAAAATTATAATAAATCCAATTATTTTTATGGCCCAAATTTTATCAAATTATTTATCTATCACATATTAATATTTATTAGCCCATATAAAATAAATAACTAATTTGACCCAATAAAAGACAAAATTTAATTAATAACTAGTTTTATCCACCTTTGTGTTTATTTGAAAAGTCTTTAGAAATCTTTAGAGATGAGGTAAGAGTTTGGATATGGGTTAATAGTTATAATTCTTCTTCTAAAGTCTGTCAAACTCTACCATTTGGTAGAAATCTTTAAAATCTATGACTTTTTGAATACCAAAATACTTTTATAGACTTTGTAAAAATCTTAATTCAATATCACCTAACTTTTAAAGACATTAAAAAAAATTGTAATTGAATACCACTAAACTTTTATAAACTCTTTAAATATCTTGATTGAATACAATCAAACTTTTAAAGTATTTAAAAGTCTTTAAAAGTCTTTAAAAATCTTAATTGAATACTATTTTATAGAAAAATGTAGTCTTTTATAGAAAATATAGTCTTTTAAAATTAATATTGTCTCTCTCGTATATATATATATATATATATATATATATATATATATATACTAAATCACAGTACATAGCACAATATATTGACACATGTCTTTCTATAAATTTAACACATGTCCATCATAATTAGTGCTTCTTATTGCCTTTGACAAAAATACCCTTGATAATTACTTAGGATATTATATACTGATCACCTTATTTTATGGATATTATCAACAGCCACATTATTTTAGGATCCATTAATTAGATAACTCTCTTAGGCAACAACTAGATTGGATCAATTTAAACACGATAGGGCCAACTTGCTTTTTATGAAAAATTAGTTTTAATTATATGAAAAGTAAATTTCCTTAAATATTAGACTTTTATTTATTTTACCTACTTTTCATGTGCCTAATAAATTTATTCTATGATTAATTAATTACTTTCATAGTTCCTGTAAGACCCCAACTTTTATAAATAAAGATGAATTTTCTATAAATATCATTTTTGAATATTATGGAGTTAATTTGATATAATGTTATAGTTGTGGGTAATATTTATAAATTTTGTAAAGTACGCAAGTTGTTATATAATATTTGATTGGTCGGGGAATATTCGTTTTAACAGGGAATATTCGTACAACGACACAATCATTGGTGGACCCCACAACGGAATTATTGTCGGATTGAGAAAACGACAAAAATATTTTATTAAAAATAACGGCGGAAGTTTTACCATTGTTACTGTTGAACTACTCGGTAGTAAAAGTACAGTAATACGTGTGGTTGCATAGTAGCACACGGTATTGATTATTAATGCTTATGTGAGAAGTCACTCAGTTTGATTCAATTATTGTCAGTTAATAATATGAATTATTTAGCGATAATGACGTTTTGTTTTATTCGTATTATTAACGTAATAAAACAGAAACATCTTTTTATATAAAACAGAATACTTTATTAAAGTTATTCTATAAATAGAATATATTATATTTTATTTAAAAGATTTTTCTTTAAATATGGACCGTCAGATTAAAGTAATCAATCTGGACCGTTCATAGATTAGTTACTATGCATTCTATTTTTCTATAAATAGCAGCTCATTCCTTCATTATTTCTTACGAATTCACTGAACTCTAGAGAGAGAAACTATAGAGAAAAACTATAGAGAGAGAAGAAGAGTATTCTGCTACTTAACTACTTCCTTATTTCAGCTCTTCTTTAAAACGATAAGGGATATTATTCTTTTGTATTCAAGAAGAGAACTTCTGTTATTCCATTTCTTTATTATTCTGTTGGAATAACCTGTATACGCGGTCTACCCTATACTTGGTGACATTCTTCTATTATTCTGTTGGAACATCCTGTCTGTGTGTTTTACACCGGACCTGGTTCCGTTTTTATTATTATTCTGTTGGAACATCCTGTCCGTGTGTTTTACACCTGACCTGGTTCCGTCTTTATTATTATTCTGTTGGAACATCCTGTCTGTGTGTTTTACACCAGACCTGGTTCCGTCTTTATTATTATTTTGTTGGAATATCCTGTCTGTGCATTTTACGCCGGACCTGGTTCTATTATTTATTATTCTGTGGGAATAACCTGTCTGTGCGGTTTATCGCATACATGGTGATTTCTTTTGTTATTCTATTCTTTATTATACTCAGTTGGTTAAGTTTTGACTTCTATACTCCATGAAATTTGTGGAATATCCTTGATAATTGCGTTTCATCCAGTATCTTTTCATGAAAATATTCTTCTAAGCATTCTTGAATTTTACTCCACAAAGCAGTATCATGTTGACAATTTGGACGTTGTTAATTCTTGGATAAACTAATTCTTGAATTTGTTTTATTGAATTCTTATATCATTGTCATCATCCTCATGTTTATAAAATGTTGAAAGTCATCTGTGGCCTGTAGTGCATAGATGGACTTGGTATGATTATGACCAGGGATTATTCGGTATAATCATGACCGTAATGTTACAAATGAAGTGGTAAAAGTCATCATTGGCCCGTAGTGCATTGATGGACCGTTGTTGGCATGATCATGACCATTAATGAATACACGAATATCCTTGACCGTAATGCAGGGGTGATTCGATGATGTGGATTATTTTATTAAGCTGAGTCTCAGCGATCACAGTGTTGAAAAACCTTTTAAATCATAAAAGATAGTAGAGTTTATTTTCTACTTGACTCTTTTAATGGATTGCTTGTTCCGCTGCAGTTAAACTTGATGTCTATTATATTTTATCAGTTTAACATTGTTGAAGACTAATGATAATTTATTCTGCATTATCTTAGTCATAATATTTCTTACTGGGCTAGTTGAGCTCACCCTTTCTTTCACTGTTCTCTTCAGGAAATGAGAATGTAGCTGGGGCAAGTCGGGGAACGGAGTGATGGTCCAAATGATAATATCAGTTAGTAGTCCTCACTATTCTATGTAATGGTGTATTAATAAATGTAATGAGGACTCCTTTTGAGTATGAATACTCTCTAGAAGATAATATTTGTATTCAAACTCACAGTTTATGTTTTGTCGTATTGTACACGACAGTTGTATTATTAAGTTGTATTTGTATTCTGTACTGTGTATCTGACGACCCAAGATGGGTGATGTATACCTAATTTTGGGGGCGTCACAGTTGGTATCAGAGCTTAGGGATATGATCCCTGGCTAGGATGTGAGAATAGAACTAGGAGGGGAGAGACGGGGAATTCCTTCGCTAGTATGACCTACCTAAGTTTATTTGTATGGTATTTAATTGGTCGGTCACAATATAAGGATAATATATGACATATCAATTAACTTTTATTTTGTGGCAGTATCTGAAAATGGCATCTGAGAATGTTGAGAATAGCAATGGAGCACAGGCGATTATTGATTCACCACGTATCAATAATCAGGATAATGTTCATCAGGAAGGTGACAATCCTCATGCAAACAACAACACTGACCAGATGATGAATGATGGAATGTTCAGAGGTTTTATGCAATTCATGCAACAACAGGTGAAAGCGGCTCCTGTCCACAACGTAGGTGGAAATACTGGAAACTCTCAGGCGGTCACCGCTAAACAGTTTAAGGAGCTAGGACCACCGGAGTTTAAGGGAGAACCCAAACCACTTGTAGTTAAAACATGGATAAAGCAGATCACCAAGTTATTTGATGTCTTGGGTTGCTCCGAGAAGCAAAAGGTTCCCTTTGCCGCCTTTATATTTCGAGGAGAGGCAGATTACTGGTGGGAATCGATAAAGCGTACTCAACCTGCCGCACTGAAGATGTCTTGGGAGAACTTCCAAGAGCTGTTTAACGACAAATACTTTCCCGAGAGTATTCATCACATGAAGGAGGTGGAGTTCATCAAATTGGAGCAGAATAATATGACCGTGTCGCAGTACAAGGCAAAATTTGTAGAGTTATCCCGGTTTGCGTCCCATCTGGTGGATAATGAAGAAAGAATGACGCGGATGTTTTTCAGAGGTTTGAAGCCGGAGATACGTCAACACCTTGTTTCTCATAAACTGTGTTTGTATTCAGATGTTGTAAATAGGGCTCAGTTGGTGGAGTGCGATAACGAGACAACGCAACCAAAAGAGAGCAGCCGGCAAAATGATAATACCAGTGAAAGCAGTCATCGAAGCGGTGACAACAAGCGTGGAGGGAATCAACAGGCCAGAAATGGTAACCACTTCGGTGATAATCAGGGCCAAAACAATAAGAATGGGCATTTCAAGAAGAGGAGATTCAACAATGATGGAAAGACGTCAGCACCAGCTCCTGTCGTTAAGGAAGGAGAACGACCACCTATCATATGTTTCAAATACGGAGGGGAGGGGCACATCAATCCAAACTGCGCGATGCCGTCCAAAGCATGTTATAATTGTGGAAGAGAAGGTCATTTAGCCCGATTTTGTCGTTTACCGAAGACAAATTCAGCTAGGATGGAGGCACCAAAAGCCGTCCCAGAAAAGTCAAAACCGGTTGTGCAAGGGAGAGCGTTTGTTGTGAACTCCCAGAGAGCAAGGAACCCGAATGAGGTCATCACGGGTAAGCTTATCATAAACTCTAACGAAGTCTACTTTATTTGATACCGGTTCTACCCATTCTTTTATTTCTCCTACTTGCGCTCATCGATTAAATTTGATTCCGGAGAAATTAGACTTTGACTTAGCAGTTGAAACTCCATTGGGAGAAACCTTCATTACATCCACGGTTTATAAGTCTTGTTTGGTTCAAGTTGGTACCCACACATTACCTGTCGATCTTATTTCATTAAAAATACTTGCATTTGACGTGATTCTAGGGATTGATTGGTTAACTACTTATCATGCAAAAATTGATTGTTTTCGTAAGGTTGTTAGCTTTCATATTCCTAATCGACCTATTATGCGAATTCAAGCAACCAAACCATTAAAATCAATCGCTGTCATCTCAAGCCATAAAGCTATTCGTTTATTGAAAAACGGATGTCAAGCTTTCTTAGCTCATGTCACAGATCTAAACAAAAATACGTCAGCTTTGAATGATATTTCTGTTGTTAATAAATTTCCTGACGTATTTCCCGAAGAACTTCCTGGCCTACCCCCAGAGCGTGAAATTGAATTTTGTATCGACCTTGAACCCGGTACAAAACCCATTTCCAAAGCCCCATATCGAATGGCTCCTATTGAACTTCAGGAGTTAAAGACCCAACTGCAGGAATTGTTAGACATTGGTTTTATTCGTCCTAGTACTTCTCCTTGGGGTGCTCCTGTTCTGTTCGTGAAGAAGAAAGATGGGAGTATGCGACTTTGTATTGATTATCGGGAGTTGAATCATGTCACCATCAAAAATAGGTACCCATTGCCACGTATTGATGACCTGTTTGACCAGTTGCAAGGAGCACAATTCTTTTCAAAGATCGATCTTCGTTCTGGATATCATCAGCTGAAGGTTAGAACTGAGGATATTCCAAAGACTGCCTTCAGAACTCGGTATGGGCATTATGAATTCTTAGTTATGTCTTTTGGATTGACTAATGCTCCTGCTGCCTTCATGGATATGATGAACAGGGTATTCAAGGAATATTTGGATCACTTTGTGGTCGTCTTTATCGATGACATCCTTGTTTATTCCAAAAGCCGTGAAGATCATGAGCAACACTTGAGATTGGTACTCTAAAAGCTTCGTGAATACAAACTTTATGCCAAGTTGAAGAAATGCGAGTTCTGGTTGGAAGAGGTAGCATTCCTTGGGCACGTAGTATCAAGTCGTGGAATATCGGTTGACCCGGCAAAGATTGAAGCTATTCAAAGCTGGGAGCAACCTAAATCAGTGACCGAAGTACGTAGCTTTCTTGGTTTAGCTGGTTATTATCGGAGATTCGTGGAAGGATTTTCTCGAATCGCTACTCCATTAACTCAGCTGACTCGGAAAGATACAAAGTTCGGTTGGAGCGAAGAATGTGAGCAGAGTTTTCAAGAACTCAAGAGGAGACTCATTTCAGCACCTGTTCTAACAATACCATCTGGCTCGGAGGGATTTGTCATCTACAGTGATGCTTCGAGCAAAGGGTTGGGATGTGTTCTCATGCAACATGGAAAAGTCATAGCCTATGCATCAAGACAACTCAAGGAATATGAGAGGAATTATCCTACTCATGATCTAGAGTTGGCAGCTGTTGTCTTTGCACTTAAAATTTGGAGGCATTACTTGTATGGGGAGAAGGTGGAGATCTTTACGGATCATAAAAGCCTCAAATATTTCTTCACTCAAAAGGAACTCAACATGCGACAACGACGTTGGCTTGAACTGTTGAAAGATTATGATCATACCATTCAATACCATCCTGGAAAAGCGAACGTGGTAGCTGACGCATTGAGTAGAAGATCATATGCAAGTACGAGTGCGATATTGTCAACACAAAGGCCCATTTTGTGTGATTTGCAAAGGATGGAGATAGAGTTAAAGACTCCAGGGACCCATGTGATGATGGCGAATATACGAGTAGAACCGACTTTAATCGATAAAGTTAAAGCTGCTCAAGCTACAGACCTGGAGCTGATGCGTATAAGGAAGAAAGTGCAAGAAGGTGCTATGCCGGAAGCAAGAATCGATGAAGAAGGAATACTTCGAGTCAACTCCAGACTTTGTGTTCCTAACAACCCTGATTTAAAGTATGAAATCATGATGGAGGCGCACAACACACCGTTTGCAATCCATCCTGGAAGTACCAAAATGTATCATGATCTTCGTCATACATTTTGGTGGAGCAATATGAAGAGAGAGATAGCGTTGTTTATCTCAAGGTGTCTAACTTGTCAACGAGTCAAAGCGGAGCATCAAGTACCAAAAGGTCCATTGCAACCACTTGAAATTCCAGAATGGAAGTGGGAGCACATTACCATGGATTTCGTTACCGGTCTTCCTAGGGTTTCTCAAGGTATTGATGCGATTTGGGTCATTGTTGATAGATTGACCAAGTCTGCTCATTTCTTACCGATACGAGAAACTTATACACTTGAACGTCTTGCTCGTATGTACATAAACGAGATTGTAAGACTGCATGGTATGCCAGTATCCATAGTTTCTGATCGAGACCCAAGATTCACTTCACGATTTTGGGTTAGTTTACAAAAAGCTATGGGCACGGATTTACGATTTAGTTCAGCATATCATCCTCAGACGGACGGACAATCAGAGAGGACTATTCAAACTCTTGAAGATCTATTAAGACTCTGTGTCTTTGACTTCAGGGGAAGTTGGGACAAGTTCTTACCATTGGTGGAGTTTTCCTACAACAACAGTTATCAAGCAAGTATTGGCATGGCTCCATTCGAAGCATTGTATGGAAGAAAATGTCGTTCTCCAGTATGCTGGGATGAGGTGGGTGAAGCAACGTTGTTGGGACCGGAGTTGGTACGTATGACTACAGAAAAGATTCAAACGATCCGACAACGTATAAAAACCTCACAAGATCGACAAAAGAGTTATGCTGATCTTCATCGAAAGGACGTGGAATTTGATGTAGGAGATCATGTGTTCTTACGTGTTGCTCCATGGAAAGGAGTTACGAGATTTGGAAAGAGAGGAAAGCTCAATCCTCGATTCATCGGTCCATTTTTAATCCTCGATCGAGTAGGAACTGTGGCTTATAGACTCGCTTTACCGCCAAGTATGTCTCGTGTTCATAACGTTTTTCACATATCCATGTTACGCAAATATGTGGAAGACCCGAACCACATTATTGAGTTAGAACCGGACGAAATAGCGGAGGATTTGACGTATGAAGAAGTTCCTGTTCAAATCTTGGATAAGAAGGAACATATTCTACGCTCCAAGGTTATACCTCAAGTCAAAGTTTTGTGGAGAAACCACGATGTTGAGGAAATGACTTGGGAGTTAGAATCTGAAATGAAATCAAGGTATCCTTACCTCTTCGACATACCAGGTACGTACCCTAATTTCGAGGGCGAAATTTCATAAGAAGGGGAGGTTGTAAGACCCCAACTTTTATAAATAAAGATGAATTTTCTATAAATATCATTTTTGAATATTATGGAGTTAATTTGATATAATGTTATAGTTGTGGGTAATATTTATAAATTTTGCAAAGTACGCAAGTTGTTATATAATATTCGATTGGTCGGGGAATATTCGTTTTAACAGGGAATATTCGTACAAGGACACAATCATTGGTGGACCCCACAACGGAATTATTGTCGGATTGAGAAAACGACAAAAATATTTTATTAAAAATAACGGCGGAAGTTTTACCATTGTTACTGTTGAACTACTCGGTAGTAAAAGTACAGTAATACGTGTGGTTGCATAGTAGCACACTGTATTGATTATTAATGCTTATGTGAGAAGTCACTCAGTTTGATTCAATTATTGTCAGTTAATAATATGAATTATTTAGCGATAATGACGTTTTGTTTTATTCGTATTATTAACGTAATAAAACAGAAACATCTTTTTATATAAAACAGAATACTTTATTAAAGTTATTCTATAAATAGAATATATTATATTTTATTTAAAAGATTTTTCTTTAAATATGGACCGTCAGATTAAAGTAATCAATCTGGACCGTTCATAGATTAGTTACTATGCATTCTATTTTTCTATAAATAGCAGCTCATTCCTTCATTATTTCTTACGAATTCACTGAACTCTAGAGAGAGAAACTATAGAGAAAAACTATAGAGAGAGAAGAAGAGTATTCTGCTACTTAACTACTTCCTTATTTCAGCTCTTCTTTAAAACGGTAAGGGATATTATTCTTTTGTATTCATGAAGAGAACTTCTGTTATTCCATTTCTTATTATTCTGTTGGAATAACCTGTATACGCGGTCTACCCTATACTTGGTGACATTCTTCTATTATTCTGTTGGAACATCCTGTCTGTGTGTTTTACACCGGACCTGGTTCCGTTTTTATTATTATTCTGTTGGAACATCCTGTCTGTGTGTTTTACACCGGACCTGGTTCCGTCTTTATTATTATTCTGTTGGAACATCCTGTCTGTGTGTTTTACACCGGACCTGGTTCCGTCTTTATTATTATTTTGTTGGAATATCCTGTCTGTGCATTTTACGCCGGACCTGGTTCTATTATTTATTATTCTGTGGGAATAACCTGTCTGTGCGGTTTATCGCATGCATGGTGATTTCTTTTGTTATTCTATTCTTTATTATACTCAGTTGGTTAAGTTTTGACTTCTATACTCCATGAAATTTGTGGAATATCCTTGATAATTGCGTTTCATCCAGTATCTTTTCATGAAAATATTCTTCTAAGCATTCTTGAATTTTACTCCACAAAGCAGTATCATGTTGACAATTTGGACGTTGTTAATTCTTGGATAAACTAATTCTTGAACTTGTTTTATTGAATTCTTATATCATTGTCATCATCCTCATGTTTATAAAATGTTGAAAGTCATCTGTGGCCTGTAGTGCATAGATGGACTTGGTATGATTATGACCAGGGATTATTCGGTATAATCATGACCGTAATGTTACAAATGATGTGGTAAAAGTCCTCATTGGCCCGTAGTGCATTGATGGACCGTTGTTGGCATGATCATGACCATTAATGAATACACGAATATCCTTGGCCGTAGTGCAGGGGTGATTCGATGATGTGGATTATTTTATTAAGCTGAGTCTCAGCGATCACAGTGTTGAAAAACCTTTTAAATCATAAAAGATAGTAGAGTTTATTTTCTACTTGAGTCTTTTAATGGATTGCTTGTTCCGCTGCAGTTAAACTTGATGCCTATTATATTTTATCAGTTTAACATTGTTGAAGACTAATGATAATTTATTCTGCATTATCTTAGTCATAATATTTCTTACTGGGCTAGTTGAGCTCACCCTTTCTTTCACTGTTCTCTTCAGGAAATGAGAACGTAGCTGGGGCAAGTCGGGAAACGGAGTGATGGTCCGAATGATAGTATCAGTTAGTAGTCCTCACTATTCTATGTAATGGTGTGTTAATAAATGTAATGAGGACTCCTTTTGAGTATGAATACTCTCTAGAAGATAATATTTGTATTCAAACTCACAGTTTATGTTTTGTCGTATTGTACACGACAGTTGTATTATTAAGTTGTATTTGTATTCTGTACTGTGTATCTGACGACCCAAGATGGGTGATGTATACCTAATTTTGGGGGCGTCACAGTTCCATTCAATTAAAAATTATTTTCATATTCATTTTAAAACTTTAATCTATTAGTTTCCAAAAATTCTTCCAATTATTTGAACCACGCTAATCTATTATCTATTATATATACTAAATCACAGTACATAACACAATAAATTGACATCTGTCTTTCTACGATTTCAACACCTGTCCATCCTATTTAATGCTCTTTATTACCCTTTACAAAAATACCCTTAACATACCCCGTGTCTAAAAAAACAACTGAGATCCTAAAAACCCTAAATACAATCCCTTAATTCCCCTGAATCTGTAATCATACATTCAAATGTAGAAACTAACAAAATCATTCTGTGTTGCTAAATTCAATCCGTGTTTGTTCAAATTCGTCAGCCCCAAATTATGAACAGGCCCTAGGAACCACGACGAGCAAAAAGTAGCGACTTTATACTGCTGAAGAGTTGTTGTTCGGATTGAGAAACGATTTTCAAGTAAGTTTTCCTTTTGAAATTGAGTGCGTGTTTGTGATCATGATCTAGGGATTTGTTTGCTGATTTCATGGTTTCTTCGAATTTGTTTTGTTTTAGTAAAGTGAGAAGAAATTCGAAATGATATGGTACTCCGGTTTCAGTTTTCTTAGATATTTTATTAATGTATTACATCTAGCTATGGATAGATATAGTTATGAGTGTTATTAGACTCAATGATTTCTACATATAGCAAGTACACGTATATACAAAGTATAATTCCTCATCTTTTTTCTGATCAGTTGGGGATGGTTTAACATCTTATATAATTCTTAGAGATTCAGATGTTTAAGCTGTCAGGGTTGTAAAAAAGAATCACCTTCTAAGTAATTAGTTTTTTTTGGGTCTTCTTGGCCCAATCTAGAAAGAATACTTTTGGAATTTACTGGCTTTATTTTCCAATTTTAGCAAACTCGTATCCAGATACCATGATGCTAATACAAAACCTTCTCATCAAAATTATTTTGAATGGTTTCTTTAACATGACAACCATTTTTCTAGAGTTGCCTAATTTTATTTACCTAATTCCTGCATCTTTCTACAAAGCTTTGGTAGTCTTCATTCTTCACTGATTTGCATTTCATTGGTGGATATGTATGGACTTATAATTAAGGCACGTCGCAGGTAGTGGGAAAATGGAGAGCCAAGTTTTGAACTTTTTGGGATTTTAGCTCTCTGTTCCAACCACTAAAAAGTTCCTTAGGTAATCTGCACATACACCTTTGGTACTTCTAATTGAATTCACCAAAGCTCCTAATGCATAATACTTCATTTTTTTCCAGGAGATTCATTCACGCAGTAAAAAGTTCTTATAAGGTATGGAATTTTTCACACAATGTCAACATCAAACAAAATTATTTATGAGAAAGCTAAAGTAGTCAATTACGAAGTAGTTGCTATATGTCATGTCATTTAGGATGTGACCCTCTTAATGGTTGCCTTTAAATCTTTTTTAACTTTGGTTTCAGGCTAAATCACCTTCTAAGTAATTAGTGACAACAGGTATTGAATTGCTTAACATATGACAACAGGTATTGAATCGCTTAACCTATGCCTCCACTTTGTCACACTTATGGCGATTAAACTCACCCATTGGGCGTGAAGGTTAAACCATTTACAAAAATGTACCTATGATTTGCTAAGGTTCCTTTGTTGTTGTATCTTCCATGACGTGACCAGATTTTTTTCTTTTTTTTGACCAGATAAACTTGCAAAGCCAAGGCAGTTGCATAATTCACATTGGGGAATGATGTGTCCTGCAGAAACACCAGAAGGATAAGTAACGAGTATACCTGATCTTTATCCTCTAATTTGTTGGGACGATTGAAATCCTTTTGAAACTATAAAACTTGAGAGTACTTAATGTTGTTATTTCAGGCATGTGGTCTGGTAGAGAACCTTGCATTAATGGTGTACATAACAGTTGGCTCGGCAGCAAATCCCATTATGGAGTTTTTAGAGGAATGGAGTACAGAAAATTTTGAGGTATTTAGTTTATGAAAGACTGGAATCTGTCCGGCTGAACTTGAAAGTATTCGAGCTTCTCAGCTAGAATTAATTTTGAGGTATTTAGCACATGAATGCCTCTCAACTTGTCGAAAATATCTCCTGCAGTTATACCTCAAGCCACCAAAATTTTTGTAAATGGTTGCTGGGTTGGTATTCATCGAAATCCTGAGCTATTGGTGAGGACTCTGAAACAACTAAGGAGACAGGTCTGATAACCCCGTTAATCTTTTTATTTAAAATTATTCATTGCATATAGTTTAGTGCCATCTACTCCAATATTAGAGTTTCGAAAAGTGATAATAGTGTTTTCAAGAATTATCATGTGAATTATCTACTTGTGTTTTGTATAGCACATAATAAGGCTTTTAACAATACTGCTAATTCTATTATAATTTTCACCTTCATTAATTTGTATGTTGACCCTTTTTAAGGATTTGGGGGATAATTATAAAATTCCCTTTACAGGTTGATGTTAACACAGAAGTTGGAGTTATTCGTGACATTCGCTTGAAAGAACTTCGACTGATGGATGAAATAAAAATACCATCAGCAATGTGGATGCAACATATGGTAACGTTTGTATGCAAGAAGATAGACCAGTAGTGACTATGGTTCTTCTGTTTCTCATGTTTTATCGAACAATAATCATCCTTCCTATTCAATGAATGTTGGGGATTGTTGTGCTTCTATTGGTAATAAGTTGTTTGGGTTTGATCTTTTGGCACATCCACGTTCAGGAGTTAAATTAAACAGCTTATCGAAAACTGAAGTCCTGGACAACTCGGATGTGAATGTATCTTAGGCTGGCCAAAGTTGTTCATTACAACAGTTTAGCTTTGATGTTGATCCTGTTAAAATTGGATCTGCAGATTTTGGAAAGCTTTGGTGCAATAAGCAAGTGATATTCCCAAAAGGTATGCTATTTTTCAGATGTTTTTTCTGATCAGTTTTCTCTTATTACTTTTAAAATTAGATACTTTTTCATCTATTTGGCCTTAATATTAGATCACTTTTGCAGGATTCAAAAGTCGTGTCAAGTTCTTTAATGTGCTCAATCCAATAGAAATGAGTAACTATATATCAGAAATCCTAGATGATGGGCTTATTGGACCTTTATTTAAGGTAAGGTTTTATTCTACTACTTGTCACAGAAAACAAAAACAAAAAGGCCTTGATAAAAGTTAGAATTTCTGCAACATGTGAGTTGATGCACTTTTTAGAGGTTGAGAATTTCTAGGGACTACTCATTTCTATTATTGGGTGATGCAGAGCTTCCAGCTCCTAATAAAAACCCGCCGCCTCGAAATGTAGCTGTTTCAAGACCTGGTGTGTTGATGTTTAAATGTATCTGTTCTGTTTTTTTTTGTCTAAAGACCCAGAACATGCTATTTTTATTGAGAAAACTTATACAGTATTTTTGGTGATGTTGAAGAGGCGAGATTGGCTCAAATGCCACAGAAGAGCAAGCAGTTATATAACAATAATGACAAAAAGGTGTGTAATGGTCGCGATGAAAGGATTCTGTGCCTGCAGCTAGGCAGATACAAGCTAAAGTGAGACCTCAAAAATCAACTTCTGTCAGTAAGCCAATGACATCAGTGGACTATCAGAAACGGCATGGTAGCAACAATGGGAGTGGACATGGCCAGCCTCAGGCTCCGAAAGCCTTACCTACAAAGGTTCCGATGACTTCTACAGAGAAGAAGATTATTCCACCAAGTGCAAAGAATTACATGCATGTTGTGCTCAAACCACTTCCTTCAAAACCCCAGCCATCTATTCCGAAGCAAACCTTGGACCGAAGAAGGGAATTGCAAGAATCTAGCAAAGGGAAATTGTTATCAAGACAACCAATGTCCTCCAAACCTCAGGTTCAAACTGATTTCCTGTTACACACATATATGACATTTTTGATGGTTTCTATTTGGGTATAATGCATTACTGATTAATTTGTTAGTTTCCATCTTCTTCATGATTGTATAAAAAAAATCATTTTGATGGGTTCTATTTGGGTATAATGCATTTTGGGTGTAATGCATTACTGCTTAATTTGTTAACTTCCAAGCTTTAACTTGAAAGATGCCATTGTCTGCCGTAGATTAAAAAAACCCTAATTACTATTACTATTTGATTATTGTAGAAACTAAATAATAGTAAAATGTGTCCTAACTAAAACTGGATGCCCCAAAATTTTGTGAGGCTAATCAAACTGGTTAACAAACAACTGGTTTAGCTCAGTATCAAGATTCAAATTAGTTAAGGTAGAGGATAAATACAAGGAACAGATATATGAGGTTGTCAATAGCATGAAAGATCTTATGGATTTATGCAGATATCAAAAACCTTGGCCTATTGGTAACTATTATGATTTTTGATATTGTTCCGTGTTAGTCCTTTGATAGGATATCTTCCGAGTTCAATTATTTAGTGAACTTTCATCCTAATACAGTTATTAGTTGTGTGTGTGTGTGTGCGTGTGTCATATATAGTTTCAGTTTTTGACAAAAATGAGCATGTTTTAATCCAGTTTACAAATAATGTGGATATAATGCTTACTTTTGCCTATTTCAATGCAGATCAAAGGTTGAAAAGGTTCCACATTATCAAACACAGATGGAGAATAAAGGAATTGTTGTAAAAAAGTAGACTATCTTTTCGGGATGGATGAACTGAGTATACTAATAACATAAACTTGCTTATAATAACCTGCTCATGATCCAGGTAAAAGTTGTTTGAATTGTCTACATTATCACTAATGTCTGACTATCTTTCTTCATGTACAGGTGTTATTTCTAATGTACCATTATTTTGTTACATCAGAAATTTATAATGCTATTCGAATTTTTATTGCTGCATATGTGTGGATGACTGTGTTTGGTAACTTTTCATATTATTAAATCCACAAAGATTTCAACCTTGCAAGGTTTGCTCAAGTACATGGTTTCTTTTTAGACCTTTAGATTTTATTCTAAGTTCTCTCTTTTTTTATTAGGAAAAAAATAAGGTGGTGCCAAATTTGTTTCTGTGGGAACAACATGATCCCTTGATAGTAAGAAAAACTTCCAATTTGAATGATTTTAGGTGTGTTATGTGATGTGTCGGGGGATCAATTTTTTGAATTGATCCGATAGGAACCTTTCAATTATTTTTCCAGCATCTGGACATTAAGTTGCAAGTAGTCGTTATGATTTTAAGAAATGTTTGTTACACTTTTTCCTTGCAAGATCACATTGCCAAACTTCATTTTTCAAGTTATTATAGGTGCTTGCAATTAATTTTGCATCATTGACTTATTTGATTGGTGTGACAGGTGCATATATGTAACAAGCTTGCTAACCGACATGTACAGGTTGGACTTGCTGACCCCAGTGATGTACCGCGTTGTGATATATATGAAAATGCACCTGGTATGCATGCCTCTCTTCTTCTTCTTTTTTTGTGTCCTATATCTTTTCTTTTTAAAAACAAATAATTTTAGATAGAGCAACACAGAGAAATTTAATTCTTCTCTTAAAAACTTGTATGCAGCTTTCTTTTATTGTGAGATCGATAGAAGTTCTCTTTGCCCTGCAATGCGATATGATTGTTCATGTTGGGGATAAAAGAAAACACTGAAGATATCTTATGTTAAGGCAGAGATTTGAGGTTTGTGGTTTTGTAGCAAAGGACATTGCTGCAACTGCTTGCATCTGTTATGCAAAAATCCTCCAGAAATTTACCTTATCTTTGGTATTTTTGTAGTTTCCTGGGGATAAAACTGGTGATTTTGATAAGCTAAGATTGCAATCTGTTGAACCAGCTGAAGCAAGGAGGGAATCCAATTATCCATTTACATGGTTTCTTTTTAGACCTTTAGATTTTATTCCAAGTTCTCTCCTTTTATGCTTCTGATGGCATCACTTCTCTTTTGCAGATGATGTGGAGGCTTAACTTTCTGGTGTTTTTTTGCTGCATTGTCCTTAACAACACACGCTATACTACATATGCCACATGCACACTCTTTACACACTCAAAAACAATAGTCACATAATTAGAGTGTAATGCACAAACCGGCAATAGTCACATACTTAGAGTGTAATGCATAAACCGGTAAACTCTCACCACTATCCCTTACAATGTATATTCATTTATTTTTCTGTGTAAAATTTGATCATGACACAATAATTTATCATCTTTTTATTATATTTTAATTTATTAATTGTACATACACATTTATTATTAAATAATTAAATAATCTCGTCGCAACGCGCGGGTTTATATCAAGTATATACTAAATCACAGTACATAGCACAATATATTGACACATGTCTTTCTATAAATTTAACACATGTCCATCATAATTAATGCTTCTTATTGCCTTTGACAAAAATACCCTTGACAATTACTTAGGATATTATATACTGATCACCTTATTTTATGGATATTATCAACAGCCACATTATTTTAGGATCCATTAATTAGATAACTCTCTTAGGCAACAATCAGATTGGATCAATTTAAACACGATAGGGCCAACTTGCTTTTTATGAAAAATTAGTTTTAATTATTTGAAAAGTAAATTTCCTTAAATATTAGACTTTTATTTATTTTACCTACTTTTCGTGTGCCTAATAAATTTATTCTATGATTAATGAATTACTTTCATAGTTCCATTCAATTAAAAATTGTTTTCATATTCATTTTAAAACTTCAATCTATTAGCTTTCAAAAATTCTTCCAATTATTTGAACCACGCTAATTGATTCTAAAGATATGAAAATTTATTTGCTTAACCAATTTATGAAAAACTCAATCAATTAATAAATTATGGAATACTTAAATAATATAAAACTCATCCCAAGATTTATGAAAATAATATTGGTCAGATATATGAAAGATAATAAATCTTTTAAAAACTTATTTTCTAACCAACTCCATCAATTATTGGAAGTACTAAAAATCAACATTTTAAAACATTTTCATATTTATTATTTTATTCTTTGTGCCAATTACGCGACCAACACTTTTTCATCCAATTGAATTATGCTACTTAAAAAATAAATCCTTAAAGGATTCAATCAACAAAGTAATCGATAACTTTTAATAATTTTTATGGAATATAACATTCAATCAACTTATTACAAATTGATTTATTCCAATAAAGAAGTCATGGTTCTTAAGGAAATGATTCAAACAGAATTCACTAAATAATAGGAACTTTTGATATGGAACGAAATGAATTAAAAATTAATCTCTTTTAACAACTCGGATAGACAACTCATTACCATTTCATTGACCGCTTCTTAAATCATGAAATATGATCTATTAATTAATTAGACCAATTGCAAATTGAATCGGGCAATTTAAAAGTAAGCTTAGGCTCAATTAAAATTTCGATATTTTCATATTTATTTTAATATACCAATTAAATAATTCCATATTATGAACCATTAAGGATCATATTTTTCATTATATTTTCATATTAATTTTGAAAGATTAATATTTTAAATTTATAATCCACTAAATCACTACAAATCTAAATTGTTTTGATAATGTCAATTGTTCTGATATTATCCTTTTTAATTTAATTATTATATCCTAAAATTACTATTTTTATTCCCAAATTAATATTTTTATTTTATAATCCCCTAAATCACTGCAAATCTAAACTGTTTTGATAATGCCAACTTTTCTGATATTATCCTTTCTAATTTAATTAGTATCTCTTAAAATCACTATTTTTTTAATCCCAAATTAATATTTTGAATTTATAATCTACTAAATCACTATAAATCTAAACTGTTTTGGTAATGTCAACTGTTACATAATTACACTGGTTTTTGAATTTTATAATATTATACCTTTTATAATATTATACCATGCATATATATAAGTTCCAACATTACCAACAATGACAACCCAATAAATTCGTTTTTTAGAATTTTATAGTATTATATACTATTTATAATCTTATATCATACATTATCATACATATATATAATCCTGCACTAATATGTTTATTTTATAAACCCTAAAATCCACTACTTTTCTAAACTGTTACTAATTTAATTATGTTAAAACATAATTATTATATCCTAAAATAATTACTTTTCTAATATTATAGCATTCATAATTATATCATACATTATATCATATATATATATATGGTATAATATTATAATACACATATATAATAAAATCACTACTTATCTAAACTGTGCAGATATTATCATTACTAATTTAATTATATTACAACATAATATTATACCATTTATAATTACATTACAAAAATAATATTATACAATTTAAAACATTTAAAACAAAATTAAAATAACAAATAATACAAATCATAAGTTACTATGTTGATTTTATAATCCACTAAATCACTACTTTTTCAATCTAAACAATTTTTATATTATCACAACGTAATTATTATCTTCTAAAACCATTACTTTTTAATCCTACATTATTATTTTGATTCTATAATCCCTTAAATCACTATACATCTAAATTGTTCTAACAATGTTAACTGTTCTAATATTATCATTACTAAATTAATTATTATCTACTAAAATCACTACTTTTTTTAATCCCAAATTAATATTTTAAATGTATAATCCTCTAAATCACTACAAATTTAAATTATTTTGCTAATGTAAACTGTTTTGATATTATATTTTTTAATTTAATTATTATCTCCTAAAATCACTACTTTATGATATTATCATTACGGAGCTATTATCATTACTCTCCGTTATTTATCCTAATTTTCTTATCAAATATCCGATCAATCCACTTGCAGCAATTGTTGATATCACATATCCTAATTTATTGGAAAATTTTGAGAATGACTTTTATTTCCAAGACCAATCCATCCTTGCTCCTACACTTGATGCTATAAATAAAGTGAACCAATATGTGATGTATTTATGGCCAGGTGATGAAGTACCATATCTAAGATATCCTATGTAAGGTTGATGAAAACTCAAACAACTATGAAGGCATTTACACCCTATAATTTTTGAATAGCATTACATCTTCTGGAATGTCAAACGACAAGATAACATTGAAGATCGGGGTTCCTGTAATGTTGCTCTGAAATATAGATCAGTGATCTGATTTGTGCAATGTCACAAGATTAATAGTAACTCAATTGGGAAAACATCTGATAGAAGCAAAAGTAATTTCAGTCAACTATTTTGGACATAAAGTTTTCATACCTCACTTGGTCTTAACACCGTCAAACATTAGATTACCTTTAAAATTCCAACAAAGACAATTTCCTTTGGTTGTTTATTTTTTCATGACAATTAATAAGAGTCAGGGACAATCTCTCTCATATGTTGGACTGTATCTATCACGTCTAATTTTTAGTCATAACCAATTGTATGTAGCAGTATCAAGAGTTACAAGCAAGAGTGAAGTAAAAATACTAATTTGTGACAAAGATGGACAAACATGCAATACTACAAAGAAAGTAGTTTTCTAGAAAGTTTTTCATAATTTAATATAGAAAGGTTTGACTGTTTTTGGCTATTATCTTTTTGCTGCTCATTATGAGTGTAAACCCTGATTATTTTATTATTATATCTCATAAATTTTTTACTATAATCTATTTGAATCTTTTTAGGTAAATCTATGATATGCATTTACAAAGCTATCTCGATCAAGCCAAATTCCAGTTGCAAAGACAAAAATAAACCGACAAACTCTCAACACTACCCCTTAAAAAATTGTTTAATTTTTATTATACATTCAACTCGAAATTTTGTTAATACATGTACTGAGTAGAGTTTATGTATATTTATTTTTTTGTCTGTGTATATATATTCATGTATAACCATTGAAAAACTTTTAAATAAGAGTATAATAGGTTTGTCTTTTACTTTTTGGATGACAGTATTTGAAATTCTATGTAAGTTCATTTCGTATGTGTTTTACACTAATTCTTTTCGTTTTTATTTAATATAGGAGCTAAATTCCTTTATGTTCTGTTAGTTTTCAATCCGACAAACACATGAATTTTTAGCTAAGTGTGAGACTTTTTTTATCTCGGGCAATACTATTTCCTATAAAAGAGTTGTGGAAAGATAATTATTTATTTGGTTGATAGTTTAGGCAATGTTGAAATCAACTATTAAGTATGTCTTAATTCTTATATCTCACTATTGTCCAGATTCCTGTCGTAAATATTTATAAGATTGCAACGATTGTTAAAAATATCAAAACTGGAAGAAGCTTAAATGTGATAATCCTAGTACCTATGGTTCAATGGTAATGTGACAATGAATTTGGTGTATGTAGTTTTTGGCAGAGTTAAATTTTTGTTGTCATTCTTCTTGCATTATTTAAGGTGCATCATGGATTTTATCCTGCTTAGCACAACAAAATTTTGCGCCCTACAATTCTAAATACTGTTGAAAGTGCAAAGGAGTTATATGAAAACCTTCAGATTATGAGACAATACATTCAATGGGAGGGGCTATGGCTTCATTTTGGGGACTATATCCCACGGTATTTATATTTATGACTTCTTCATTTATTACATTCTATTATATGGATTGTGGCTTTGCATGATTTGTTAAGTACTAGCATCCGGTAAATCATTTTCAATTTCATCATCATTAATATATTTTTTTTGGCATTATGGTAATACTGTGAGTGCCTATACAATTGTCAAAAATTGACAAAAAAATTAATGAGGCAATGTATTCGTTCTTTAACTATAACTTTGTGTTATGTATGACACGATGCTATACTGCTATGTTTTTGGACATGGTGTTTGTTTGACATGAAGATCCAACATAATTATTATTTCTCGTGCTTTTCAGTTTTCGCATGTAACATGTGCTTTCCCTTCATGTCTGAGGACCGAAACTGAGACATTCTTTCGCTATTTTTCCTTTCGTTTGGATGTTAGAATTCTGGTGCAAGTAAGCGTATACGAGACATGGATCTTCAAAATGCATCAAGTACATGTGTCAGATATTTGAGGCTTGGTGAGGTTTGTGTAATGTGTAACAGACTTCAAATATACCACTAGCAATCATATCAATATAACAATTCGATAACATTGTGCATGACACTTTCTAAATATTTATTAGTGCTTTAGAATGAAAGAGTTACCCATTTTTAATCATATTTGTGATGCCCCCAAAATTAGGTATACATCACCCATCTTGTGTCGCCAGATACATGGTACATAATTCAAATATAACTTAATAATACAACTGTCGTGCACGATACGACAAAACATAAACTGTGAGTTTGAATATAAATATTGTATTCTAGAGAGTATCCATACTTAAAAGGAGTCCTCATTACAATTATTATCACACTATTACATAGAATAGTGAGGACTACTAATGCTATCATCTAGTCCATCACTCCGTTTCTCGACTCGTCCCAACTATATTCTCATTTCCTGAAGAGAACAGTGAAAGAAAGGGTGAGCTCAACTAGCCCAGTAAGAAATATTATGACTAAGATAATGCAAAATAAATTATCATTAGTCTTCAACAATGTTAAACTGATAAAATATAATAGACATCAAGTTTAACTGCAGCGGATCAAGAAATCCATTAAAAGAGTCAAGTAGAGAATAAAATCTACTATCTTTTATGATTTAAAAAGCTTTTCAAGACTTTTATCACTGAGACTTAGCTTAATAAATAATTCACATCATCGAATCACCCATGCACTACGGTCAAGGATATTCTTTAGTATCACGACCACGAATTATCCATGCACTACGGCTAAAGATAATCATGTTTTCATCAACGGTCCTGATCATGCCATAAAACGATTCATCTCTGCACTACAGCCAAAGAGAATCCATAGCTATAATCATACCAAAAACTATCCATCAATGCACTACGGGCCAATGAGGACTTTTTTCACATCATTTGTAACATTACGGTTATGATTATACCGAATAATCCCTGGTCATAATCATACCAAGTCCATATATGCACTACAGGCCACAGATGACTTTCAACATAATATAAGCATGAGGATGATGACAATGATATAAAAATTCAATAAAACAAGTTCAAGACTTAATTTATCCAGGAACTAATAACGTCCAAATGGTCAACATGATACTTCTTTGTAGAGTAAAATTCAAGAATGTTCAGAAGAATATTTTCATGAAAAGATACTGGATGAAGCGCAAATATCAAGGATATTCCACTAATTTCATGGAGTATAGAAGTCAAAATTTTAACCAACTGAGTGTAATAAAGAATGGAATAACAAAAGAAATCACCATGCATGCGATAGACCGCACAGGCAGGTTATTCCAACAGAATAATAAATAACGGAACCAGGTCCGGCGTAAAATGCACAGACAGGATATTCCAACAGAATAATAAAGAATGGAATCAGGTCCGTCGTAAAACGCACAGACAGGATATTTTGACAGAATAATAAAGAATGGAACCAGGTCTGGCGTAAACGCACAGACAGAATATTTCGACAGAATAATAAATAATGGAACCAGATCCGGCGTAAACGCACAGACAGGATATTCCGACAGAATAATAAATAATGGAATCAGGTCCGGCGTAAAGCACAGACAGGATATTCCGACAGAAAATAAATAATGGAACCAGGTCCGGTGTAAAGCACAGACAGGATATTCCGACAGAATAATAAATAATGGAATAACAGAAGTTCTCTTCATGAATACAAAAGAAATAATACCCCTTACAGGTACAACAAATAATATCCCTTACCTTTGAAAGAAGAGTATTCTGACTGGTAGGGCGGGGATATACTCGAAGAAAACTTGCACTACGCTCAAAGCTTTCTTAAACTCTAAAGAAATAAGCTCAAGATTATAGAAGAAGAACTCTCTCTATAGTTTCTCTCTCTAGAGTTTCAGTGAATTCGTAAGAAATAATGAAGGAATGAGCTTCTATTTATAGAAAAATAAACTGCATAGTAACTAACTCATGAACGGTCCAGATTGATTTACTTTAATCTGACGGTCCATATTTTAAGTAAAATCTTTTAAATAAAATATAATATATTCTATTTATAATCTAATAAAACGAATAACTTTATAAAAGATTTTACTATGAAAACACTATGCATGCACTATGCAAATACTATGCATAATAAAATATAATATATTCTAATTATTGTCTAATAAAACAGATAACTTTATAAAAGTATTCTGTTTTATATAAAAAGATTTTACTATTAGCCTAATAAAACGAATAACTTTATGAAAGTATTCTGTTTTATATAAAAAGTTTTTCTGTTTTATTACATTAATAATACCAATAAAACAAAACTGAATGACTTATCACGTAAGCCTCAATAATCAATACCGTATGCTACTATGTAACCACACGTATTACTGTATTTTTACTACCGAGTAGTTCAGCAGTATTAACGGTAAAACTTCCGCAGTTATTTTCATAAAATATTTTTGTCGTTTTCTCAATCCGATAATAATTCCGTTATGGAGTCCACCAATAATTGTGTCGTCGTACGAATATTTCTCGACAAAAATAATATTCCCCGACCAATCGAATATAATACAACAACTTGCATACTTTACAAAATTTATAAATACTACCCACAACTATAACATTATATCAAATCCACACCATAATAAAAAAAAATTTATTTTGAGAAAATTAAATCTTATTCGTAAAATTTGGGATTTTACAATATTGGTTACATTATAAACATTTTTATCAAGACATTAATATATATATATATATATATATATATATATATATATATATATATATATATATATATATGTATATATATACACATACACACACACACACAATTGTTATGTAATGTTCTAGGGTTTAGTGATCAGATTAATTATATACTTGGATATGTATTTGCGCATAAAATTTTTATGCAACACTATATAACATATGCTATTAAAATTTGATAATCGCATAACAATCTACCATCTTCTTATTATATTTTAATTTATTAATTACATGTATAAATTTATTATTAACAAAATGAATAATCCCGCCGCAAAGCGCGGGTTTATATCTAGTTATTACTACTATATAGAAGTATAGTTTCTTAATACAGGACTTAAAAAGTATATATAACATATTACAATTTAGATGTTATTCCTATTTATAACTGGCCTAAATTGGGACTAAATTTTTTTATAATATTGTAAAAATTATTTTTATATAGAATATTCCTAAATAAGAATTTTACTGTACTAATTTCTAAAACGACAAAAGTATGGAAGTTTGGGGCATCTCCTTCTAAGCCAGATTTCTGGCCAAACGATACACACGACACTTTAGCTACCTAAACTTTCGTGTTACTGTAAATGGTACTAATTAAAATTTAGAATATTTATCTGTATTTGTATTTGTTTAAAATTAATATTATTTATATTTAATTTAAACGGATATTGTTCGTATTTAATTAAAAATATTTGCAAATAAAAAAATATTAATACAAGTATATATATTTGTATCAGTTTAATATTCATCGGTCAATATGTTTATCGAATCAGATGCGCAGTATCATAATTTCGAACAAAGAACGAGTCTTATTATAAAATTATATTATTTTTTAATATCTTCCATAAAGATATTTTATTAAATAGAGTGATTATTTTTTTTCTTCTAAATTTTATAATTTAATCAAATGGTTGATGATTGTGTTATATATGTTATAATAATATCATATTAGTAATTTTTAAAATATATACTTACTAATTTTAATTAATTATGCTAATGAATTTAGATAATTATTCGAAAACGGATAATTTTCAAATTCGAACAATACCATAAAAAATCCGTCAAATATCAAATACAAATAAAATATTTTTTCCAACTATTTGAATTCGAATATGAAAAGTGAAGCCCAAATGTGTTATAATTAGGAGGAAGAAGGGAGGAGGGGGATGGGGGTTTGATGTCCATGCACATGACTTGTCTACGTTCCAACTTTTATAAGTCACTATTGGTATTAATCTCTTTAGCCATGGCATCCCATGCATGCATGTTCTATTTTGATTTCTATATATGAATGCATAATAATCAAACAACAAATATAAAACCCTACTATCATATGGATGGTGCTATCCGTAATTTCACTACTTGGTAATAATTTTTTAAAACCTCACTAAACAGCGAGAGCTAGAATAATTACAATAAAACTCACATAAAGAAAAAAATTAAAGTTAATACGAACCATAACGAAAATCAAACTAAAGACTTCAATGTCCCAAGACTCAAGTCTTAATGTCCATAGGCTAAGACCTCATTATCTGTTTTGCAATAATCAATAACAAGCTGCTAATAATTCCATACTATATATATATATATATATATATATATATATATATATATATATATATTTCTAACAAACAGATTTTATACCGTTAATTCAAATATCCAACAACTCAAATAGGAAAAAAAATTACTGGCAGCTACTAAGAGTAACGGTTAAAGATTTTTTTTTTGTTGGCAGTTACTCTTAGTAGTGGCTAGCAATTTTTTTTTGTTTGTATCTACTAAGAGTTAAGGTCAGAAGAAATGTCTAAAATATTCTCACATTAGTTAGATTTAAATAGTTTCAATGTATTAATTTGTAAGGTAATTCTAATTTATATTATAATATGGAGTTTAAATTTTAAATAATAAAATTGTCACAATAAATGACAATGTTAAATTATATTATATAAGAAATTATTTATACAAATATTTTATAAAAATAAATACATTAAATATAGTTGACAATGTTAAATTTTATTACTTAAGAAATTATTCATACAAATAAATACCTTGAATATAATTGACAATTTTAAATTTTACTATTTAAATCTAACTAAAATGGGGGTATTTTAGACATTTCTCATGGCCTTAACTCTTAGTAGGAGTAGCAGTTGGCAAAAAAAAAAGTTCTCTGGCCAAAAAAGTTTTCTCTTTAGGTCGTTAGATCTCTGAATTAACGGTGTAAGATGTATTTGCTAGAATAATATCCATAACAACGGTTTACTGTGGATCACTATTCATATATATATATATATATATATATATATATATATATATATATATATATATATATATATATATACACACACACACACACTTGAGGAACCCATAGCAATAATATATATGTAAGACTTGAATTCAATCAATCCTCATGCGTTGGCTAGTTCATTTGAAAATAAAAAATCGTGGTTTCATGGAGATGACAGAAAAGAACATCGAAAAAGGACAAAAACCAGTCCTTGTTCCATATGTATTGTTACACCTTGGAAAATTTATGTGCTTTAATTGATAAAAAAAGTTGTATTTGTTTTGTTCTATATAGTTTGTTGTTGAATTAAGTATAAGCTCTTTTAGGTGGACATGAAAATTGAATATGAGTGTATTTAAATTTTATTTATTTAAAATATAAATAAATAAAATTTAAATATACTCATGTCCAATTTTCATGTCCACATAAAATTTTTGATTAGGTATTGTTACCCGTAAGAATGGATCGGCACAAATAATGCTGGTCACGCATAGGCATGTGTTAATTGGTAGATGACAAATTCCAAGAATAACGTGTTGGTGTATATATATATATATATATATATATATATATATATATATATATATATATATATATATATATATTGTAAGACCCCAACTTTTATAAATAAAGATAAATTTTTTATAAATATCATTTTTGAATATTATGGAGTGAAATTGATATAATGTTATAGTTGTGGGTAATATTTATAAATTTTACAAAGTACGCAAGTTGCTATATAATATTCGATTGGTCGGGGAATATTCGTTTTAACAGGGAATATTCGTACGACGACACAATCATTGGTGGACCCCACAACGAAATTATTGTCAGATTGAGAAAATGACAAAAATACTTTATAAAAATAACGGCGGAAGTTTTACTATTAATACTGTTGAACTACTCGGTAGTAAAAGTACAGTAATGCGCATAGTTGCATAGTAGCACACGGTATTGATTATTGATGCTTACGTGATAAGTCACTCAGTTTTATTTTATTGGTATTATTAATGTAATAAAACAGAAAAGCTTTTTATATAAAACAGAATACTTTTATAAAGTTATCTATTTTATTAGACAATAATTAGAATATATTATATTTTATTATGCATAGTATTTGCATAGTGTCTGCATAGTATTTGCATAGTAAAAATTTTTATAAAGTTATTCGTTTTATTAGATTATAAATAGAATATATTATATTTTATTTAAAAGATTTTGCTTTAAATATGGACCGTCAGATTAAAGTAAATCAATCTAGACCGTTCATGAGTTAGTTACTATGCAGTCCATTTTTCTATAAATAGAAGTTCATTCCTTTATTATTTTCTTACGAATTCACTGAAACTCTAGAGTGAGAAACTATAGAGAGAAGGAAAAAAAGTATTCTACTACTTTACTACTCCAATATCAAGTTTCTTTTACGGCAAGGGATGTAAGACCCCAAATTATTAATAAATGAAATTTAATTCCTCTATTTATTATTTTGAAATAGTAAGGGTTGATTTGATTAATGTGGTTAGTTATGGGTAAAATGCACAAATATTTTAAATAAGCAAGTGGTCCTAAAATATTCATTATTATCGGGGAATATTTGTTTGGTCGTGGAATATTCTTGTTGTCGGGGAATATTCGTACGACGGCGCAGCCTTGTGTGGGCCCCATGACGGAAAGCGATTGGATGAAGAAAACGACAAAAATAAGTTGTTTATAAATAACGGCATAGTTGTTACTGTTAATACTGTTGGAATACCCGGTGGTTAAAACACGGTAATACGCGTAGCACACGGTATTGCACCAATTATTGATTCTTACGTAAGAAGGCACTACTCAATAATTGTTACAGTAATTACTGTTCAATATTGTATTTTATTGATTCAATAATTGCTGCGTTGATATTTTATATTACTGTTGTTTCAATAATTGTCACTACGCAGTATTTTTTATTATCGGAGCAATAATTCATATTATCTGAATAATATTATTAGATAACATTATTGGCAATGTCTAGAAAGTTCTGTCTAAGGAGAGGTTTGGTCATCTAATTGCGCGTCAGTAAGGAGATATCCTTATTGGAAAGCCCCCTCTTTCCTGGGAACGGCCTGGTTGCTAGTACTGTGATTCTGTAATATTATTTGTGTATAATTAATTATTGATTTATATGACGAGGAAAATAGTGATTTTATGTGGATATAGATAGAGAAAAATTTTAATGTGACAATTATTGAAAATTAATATTTTATCTTTTTCTGATAAAATAATTTATTTAAATATATTATTTTAATAATATATTGATGGTGGTATTTTTACAATGAATGTGGGATATATGAGTATATGAGGAGGAAGAGTATTTTTGTGGCATTAAATGATTAACACATATTTTGTGTGTTGGTGGACATAATTCTTGACCGAAAATTTATTATTGACTATAAAATCGTCCGTTTGTGAATTTCGGTCAATTTCTGTTTAGAATTTGAAAAAACTTTCTTCTACAAAGTTGTAGAGAATTGAATTTTCTATAAAAACTCGCGAGATTCGAATTTTTTGATAAAAGGGCTATTTATTATGAATTATTGAAGTTCTGAAGTTCCGAAATAATTGATTTTTGGAAGTTTTATTTATTAGTTTGAAGAAAAACGTTTTTTGTATTTTGTTGGACATCATTAACATGTGTGGCTGGTGTTTTTGACCAAAGGTGGGCTAAGGAAAATTTGTATAATTATATTAATATTATATTCAATTTTCTGCTTTGGTGTTCTAAGCATTTTCCTATAAATAGGGTGCTTAGGTTAGAATTGAAATCACACCAGAAACATAAGTTTCTCTCTATTTCTCTCTCTATAACGAGCGTATTCTTGTAAGTATTTGATACTTTGAGTGTTGCTTTACGGTGCAAGTTTCCTTCAGCACTATATCTAGTATTCCAGTCAGAAGTACCGTCTTTCCGAGGTAAGGGATATTATTTCTTCTTAAATGATATTATTTTCTTCAATATCATTATGCCGAAGTATTGATCTGAATTTTTATCAAATTTGAAACTTTTCATGTCGGGGTTACTATTCATGAGTTACTATTCATGAATTACTATTCACGAGTTACTATTCACCGAAAAATAAAATTTCCTTCTTTTCGTCCAAATATCTATTCTGGATACTAGCTTTGATTGTATACATGTTTTGATCATTCTTGAATTTTACTTCACTATGATAAGGTATTTTTGGACATGGATAAATCGAAATACGAATCCTTAATATTTGTTATTTTGTTTCACTGGATTCGTTTTCTTTAAAATATTTTTCATCATCCTCAGTCTTAAATGATGATATAACTGAATATCTTTGGCCTGTAGTGCAAAGATGAATAATTTCTGATGAATATCTTTGGCCCGTAGTGCAAAGATGAACAGGTGTTGAGGTGAACATGACCAACTGATGGATATCTTTGGCCTGTAGTGCAAAGATGACTATTTGATTCAAGATATTTGTTGATTGATGTTACATGGATAAAATATTGATGATGGGCTTTTAAATTCATAGATAATCGTAGATTTCATTCTCTACGTAATTTCTCTATGAATTATTATTTTCCGCTGCGAATAATGAATTAAAACTTGTTGTCTAATGTATTCTATTAAATTTTTCCCTGTTGAAGACTAACGATAATTTGTTGTATATTATCTTAGTCATAATATTCTTTACTGGGCTAGTTGAGCTCACCCTTTTCCTTGTTCCATTTTCTTCTCAGGAGGCGAGAATGTAGCAGGTACTAGTCGGGGTATGGAATGAAGGTTCTAGGAAGTTGTTTTAGTAGTCCTCACCATTTTTTTTTGTAAAATATTGTTCCAATAATTGTAATGAGGACTTATTTGAGTGTGGATATTGTCTAGATGACAATATTTGTATTTACACTCACAGTTTTTATGTTGTATTAATAAAGTTGTAGTTATTTCTGTACCATGTTATTGACGACTCAGAATAGGTGTTGTATACCTGTTTTGGGGGCGTCACAGTTGGTATCAGAGCTTAGGGATATGATCTCTGGCGGAGATTGGGGAATAGAACTAGGAGGGGAGAGACGAGTAAATCCTTCGCTAGTGTGTCCTACCTAAGTTTATTTGTTAGTTGGTCATAATATAGGGATATTATGTGATTTGTTAATTTGTTAAATTAACCCTTGTTTTATGGCAGTATTTGAGAATGTCGACTGAGAATGTTAACAGTGGAGTAAATGAAACCGTGGAGACATCTGTACTCACTAACGAGGAGAACGTGCAACAGGCTGGCAATGTTCCTCCTGTGAACAACACCACTGAGCAGACGATGAACGATGAGATGTTTAGAAGCTTTTTGCGGTTCATGCAAAACCAGACGAAGGAGATTCCTGTTCAAAATATAGGAAGAAACAATGGCAACGCACAGCTGGTCACAGCCAAGCAGTTCAAAGAGTTGGGACCACCAGAATTCTGGGGAAAGCCAGATCCGATTAAGGCGGAGACATGGGTCAAGCAAATTACCAAGATATTTGATGTCTTGGGATGCACGGAGGAACAGAAGGTTCCATTCGCCACCTTTATGTTCCGTGGCGAGGCAGACTACTGGTGGGAATCTGTGAAGCGTACCCATCCAACCGCACTCAGCATGTCTTGGGAGACATTTCAGAAACTATTCAATGACAAGTACTTTCCTGAAAGTATTCGTCATATGAAGGAGGTAGAGTTTATTAGACTAGAGCAGAATAACATGACGGTGTCCCAGTACGAGGCGAAGTTTGCAGAGTTGTCCAGGTTTGCACCTCATTTGGTGGAGAATGAGGAACGTATGACACGGATGTTTCTGAGAGGTTTGAAACCCGGCATACGTCAATATCTCATTTCTCATAAATTTTCTCTCTATTCAGATGTTGTCAACATGGCTCAATTGTTGGAACGAGATAACGAGTACGGTCAACCGAGGGACCACAACCAGGATCATATCGGTGACAACAGTCATCAGAACAATGATAACCAGCGGAGAAAGAAAAGTACAGACAAGAACGGCAACCACTCTGGTGGTAATCGTGGCTATGAAAATAGAAGAAGCGAGTCGGGAGGAGATTTTAAAAAGAGGAGATTCAACAATGATAATACGAAGACGTCAGCACCAGCAGCAACTGGTTCCAAGGGAGGAGAACGACCACCGGTCATATGCTATAAATGTGGAAAAAAGGGACATATCAGCCCAAACTGTCCACAACAGTTCAAGGTATGCTATAATTGTGGAAAGGAAGGACATATCGCTCGAGATTGTACGATAGCGAAACCAAGTTCAGCGGGGACGGTGACTCAAAAGGCTGCCCCAGAAAAGTCAAAGTCAACGGTTCCTGGAAGAGCGTTTGTCGTGACTGGTCAACATGCGAGGAACCCAAACGAGGTGATCACGGGTAAGCTAATCATAAATTCATGTGAAGTTTATACCTTACTAGATACCGGTGCTACCCATTCATTTATTTCTCCTGCTTGTGCTCAACGTTTAAACTTGACTCCGGAGAAATTAGACTTTGATTTATCTGTGGAGACTCCGTTAGGGGAAACTTTCATCACATCCACTATTTATAAATCTTGTTTGATCCAAGTTGGCACCATCACCTTACCTGTTGACCTTATCTCTTTAAAGATACTTGCATTTGACGTGATTTTAGGAATTGATTGGTTAACTACTCATCATGCCAAAATTGATTGTTTTCGTAAGGTGGTTAGTTTTCATATTCCTAATCAACCTGTTGTTCGAATTCAAGCAACAAAGCCATTAAAATCAATCACTGTCATATCAAGTCATAAAGCCATTCGTTTATTGAAAAACGGATGTCAAGCTTTCCTAGCCCATGTTATGGATTTGAATAAAGACACGTCAAATTTGAATAATATTCCTGTTGTTAGTAACTTTCCTGACGTATTTCCTGAAGAACTTCCCGGTCTACCCCCAGAACGTGAAGTTGAATTCTTTATTGATCTTGAACCTGGTACAAAGCCCATTTCTAAAACCCCATATCGAATGGCTCCTATTGAACTTCAGGAGTTAAAAGTCCAACTACAGGAGTTGTTGGACATCGGCTTCATTCGTCCTAGTACATCTCCTTGGGGTGCTCCTGTTTTATTTGTAAAGAAGAAAGACGGGAGTATGCGACTTTGTATCGATTACCGAGAATTAAACCATGTCACCATCAAGAATAGGTATCCGCTACCTCGTATTGATGACCTGTTTGACCAGTTACAAGGAGCACAATTCTTTTCAAAAATCGATCTTCGTTCTGGATATCATCAGCTGAAGGTTAAAACTGAGGATATTCCGAAGACTGCCTTTAGAACTCGGTACGGGCATTATGAATTCTTAGTCATGTCTTTTGGATTGACTAATGCTCCTGCGGCTTTCATGGATATGATGAACCGAGTATTCAAGGATTATTTGGATCAGTTCGTTGTTGTCTTTATTGATGACATCCTCATATATTTTAAAAGCCGTGAAGATCATGAGTACCATTTGAAGCTGGTACTCCAAAGGCCGCGTGAAAACAAGTTATATGCTAAGTTGAAGAAATGCGAGTTCTGGCTTGAGGAAGTAGCATTCCTAGGGCACGTGGTGTCAAAACATGGAGTATCTGTGGACCCGGCGAAGATTGAAGCAATACAAAGCTGGGAGCAACCGAAGACGGTGACCGATGTACGTAGCTTTCTGGGCTTAGCTGGTTATTATCGGAGATTCGTAGAAGGGTTTTCTCGAATCGCTACCCCGTTAACTCAGCTGACTCGGAAGGATATCAAATTCGTATGGAGCGAAAAATGCGAGAAGAGTTTCCAGGAGCTTAAGAGGAGACTCATTTCGGCACCTGTTCTGACAATACCATCTGGTTCGGATGGATTTGTTATCTACAGCGATGCTTCAGGTAAAGGGTTAGGATGTGTTCTTATGCAACGTGGGAAAGTCATAGCCTATGCCTCGCGACAACTTAAAGAATATGAGAGGAATTATCCTACTCATGATCTAGAGTTGGCAGCAGTCGTTTTCGCGCTAAAGATCTGGAGGCACTATCTATATGGGGAGAAGGTGGAGATATATTCAGACCATAAATGCCTCAAATATTTTTTCACTCAGAAAGAACTCAACATGCGGCAACGACGTTGGCTCGAGCTGTTAAAAGATTACGACCACACTATTCAATACCATCCTGGAAAAGTAAACGTGGTAGCTGACGCGTTGAGTAGAAGATCATATGCAGGAACGAGTGCGATGATGTCAAGTATACGCGTAGAACCAACTTTAATCGATAAAGTTAAAATTGCTCAAGCTACAGACCCGGAGCTGATGCGTATGAAGAAGAAAGTGCAAGAAGGTGTTATTCCAGAAGCAAGAATCGATGAAGAAGGAATACTTCGAGTCCACTCCAGACTTTGTGTTCCTAACGATTCTGATTTAAAGTACAAGATCATGATGGAGGCACACAATACACCATTTGCAATCCATCCTGGAAGTACTAAAATGTATCGTGATCTTCGACATACATTTTGGTGGAACAATATGAAGAGAGAGATTGCAAAGTTTATCTCGAGGTGTTTAACTTGTTAACGTGTAAAGGCGGAGCATCAAGTACCAAAGGGTTCATTGCAACCACTTGAGATTCCGAAATGGAAGTGGGAACACATTACCATGGATTTTGTTACGGGTCTTCCCACGGTTTCTCAAGGTATAAATGCTATTTGGGTTATAGTTGATAGATTAACCAAGTCTGCTCATTTCTTGCCTATACGGGAGACTTATTCCCTTGAACGTCTTGCTAGTATGTACGTGAATGAGATTGTAAGGTTGCATGGCATGCCAGTATCCATAGTTTCGGATCGTGACCCAAGATTCACTTCAAGATTTTGGGTTAGCTTGCAAAAAGCTATGGGCACGGATTTACGGTTCAGTTCGGCATACCATCCTCAAACGGACGGGCAATCAGAAAGGACTATTCAAACTCTTGAAGATTTATTAAGACTTTGTGTCCTAGATTTCAAAGGAAGTTGGGATAAATACCTACCATTGGTGGAATTCTCCTACAACAACAGTTATCAGGCAAGTATAGGTGTGGCTCCCTTTGAAGCATTGTATGGACGAAAATGTCGCTCTCCAGTATGTTGGGATGAGGTGGGAGAAGCAACGTTGTTGGGACCAGAGTTGGTACGAATGACTACAGAGAAGATCCAAACGATTCGACAACGTATACAAACGGCACAGGATCGACAAAAGAGTTATGTGGATCTTCATCGAAAGGACGTGAAATTTGACATTGGGGATCATGTATTATTACGTGTAGCTCCATGGAAAGGAGTTACAAGATTTGGAAAGAGAGGAAAGCTCAATCCACGATTTATTGGTCCATTTCAGATTCTTGATCGAGTAGAAAATGTGGCCTATAGACTTGCGTTACCTCCAAATATGTCTCGTGTTCATAACGTTTTTCATATATCTGTGCTTCGTAAATATGTGAAAGACCCGAACCATGTTATTGAGTTAGAACCGGACGAGATAGCTTAAGACTTAACATACGAGGAGGTACATGTCAAGATCATGGATAAGAAGGAGCATGTCCTACGCACGAAGGTCATACCACAAGTTAAAGTTTTGTGGAGAAACCATGCTATTGAGGAAATGACCTGGGAGTTGGAAACGGAAATGAAAGCGAGGTATCCTCATCTTTTCGAAACACCAGGTACGTATGTCAATTTCGAAGACGAAATTTCATAAGGAGGGGAGGTTGTAAGACCCCAAATTATTAATAAATAAAATTTAATTCCTCTATTTATTATTTTGAAATAGTAAGGGTTGATTTGATTAATGTGGTTAGTTATGGGTAAAATGCACAAATATTTTAAATAAGCAAGTGGTCCTAAAATATTCATTATTGTAGGGGAATATTTGTTTGGTCGTGGAATATTCTTGTTGTCGGGGAATATTCGTACGACGGCGCAGCCTTGTGTGGGCCCCATAACGGAAAGCGATTGGATGAAGAAAACGACAAAAATAAGTTGTTTATAAATAACGGCATAGTTGTTACCGTTAATACTGTTGGAATACCCGGTGGTTAAAACACGGTAATACGCGTAGCACACGGTATTGTACCAATTATTGATTCTTACGTAAGAAGGCACTACTCAATAATTGTTACAGTAATTACTGTTCAATATTGTATTTTATTGATTCAATAATTACTGCGTTGATATTTTATATTACTGTTGTTTCAATAATTGTCACTACGCAGTATTTTTTATTATCGGAGTAATAATTCATATTATCTGAATAATATTATTAGATAACATTATTGGCAATGTCTAGAAAGTTCTGTCTAAGGAGAGGTTTGGTCATCTAATTGCGCGTCAGTAAGGAGAGATCCTTATTGGAAAGCCCCCTCTTTCCTGGGAACGGCCTGGTTGCTAGTACTGTGATTCTGTAATATTATTTGTGTATAATTAATTATTGATTTATATGACGAGAAAAATAGTTATTTTATGTGGATATAGATAGAGAAAAATTTTAATGTGACAATTGTTGAAAATTAATATTTTATCTTTTTCTGATAAAATAATTTATTTAAATATATTATTTTAATAATATATTGATGGTGGTATTTTTATAATGAATGTGGGATATATGAGTATATGAGGAGGAAGAGTATTTTTATGGCATTAAATGATTAACACATATTTTGTGTGTTGGTAGACATAATTCTTGACCGAAAATTTATTATTGACTATAAAATCGTCCGTTTGTGAATTTCGGTCAATTTATGTTTGGAATTTGGAAAAACTTTCTTCTACAAAGTTGTAGAGAATTGAATTTCCTATAAAAACTCGCGAGATTCAAATTTTTTGATAAAAGGGCTATTTATTATGAATTATTGAAGTTCTGAAGTTCCGAAATAATTGATTTTTGGAAGTTTTATTTATTAGTTTGAAGAAAAACGTTTTTTGTATTTTGTTGGACATCATTAACATGTGTGGCTGGTGTTTTTGACCAAAGGTGGGCTAAGGAAAATTTGTATAATTATATTAATATTATATTCAATTTTTTGCTTTGGTGTTCTAACCATTTTCCTATAAATAGGGTGTTTAGGTTAGAATTGAAATCACACCAGAAACACAAGTTTCTCTCTATTTCTCTCTCTATAACGAGCGTATTCTTGTAAGTATTTGATACTTTGAGTGTTGCTTTACGGTGCAAGTTTCCTTCAGCACTATATCTAGTATTCCAGTCAGAAGTACCGTCTTTCCGAGGTAAGGGATATTATTTCTTCTTAAATGATATTATTTTCTTCAATATCATTATGTCGAAGGATTGATCTGAATTTTTATCAAATTTGGAACTTTTCATGTCGGGGTTACTATTCATGAGTTACTATTCACGAGTTACTATTCACCGAAAAATAAAATTTCCTTCTTTTCGTCCAAATATCTATTCTGGATACTAGCTTTGATTGTATCCATGTTTTGATCATTCTTGAATTTTACTTCACTATGATAAGATATTTTTGGACATGGATAAATCGAAATACGAATCCTTAATATTTGTTATTTTGCTTCACTGGATTCGTTTTCTTTAAAATATTTTTCATCATCCTCAGTCTTAAATGATGATATAACTGAATATCTTTGGCCTGTAGTGCAAAGATGAACAGGTGTTGAGGTGAACATGACCAACTGATGGATATCTTTGGCCTGTAGTGCAAAGATGACTATTTGATTCAAGATATTTATTGATTGATGTTACATGGATAAAATGTTGATGATGAGCTTTTAAATTCATAGATAATCGTAGATTTCATTCTCTACGTAACTTCTCTATGAATTATTATTTTCCGCTGCGAATAATGAATTAAAACTTGTTGTCTAATGTATTCTATTAAATTTTTCCCTGTTGAAGACTAACGATAATTTGTTGTATATTATCTTAGTCATAATATTCTTTACTGGGCTAGTTGAGCTCACCCTTTTCCTTGTTGTTCCATTTTCTTCTCAGGAGGCGAGAATGTAGTAGGTACTAGTCGGGGTATGAAATGAAGGTTCTAGGAAGTTGTTTTAGTAGTCCTCACCATTTTTTTTTATAAAATATTGTTCCAATAATTGTAATGAGGACTTATTTGAGTGTGGATATTGTCTAGATGACAATATTTATATTTACACTCACAGTTTTTATGTTGTATTAATAAAGTTGTAGTTATTTCTGTACCATGTTATTGACGACTCAGAATAGGTGTTGTATACCTGTTTTGGGGGCGTCACAAGGGATATTATTTGTTGTACTCGTAAAGGGTATTCTTTCTTTCTTATTCATGAAGAGAACTTCTGTTATTCCATTCTTTATTATTCTGTTGGAATAACCTGTATGCGCGGGCTACCCTATACTTGGTGAAATTCTTCTATTATTACATTATTTATTATTCTGTCGGAATATTATGTCTGTGCTTTACACCGGACCTGGTTTCATTATTTATTATTTTGTCGGAATATCCTGTCTGTGCTTTACGCCGGACCTGGTTCCATTATTTATTATTCTGTCGGAATATCATGTCGGTGCATTTACGCCTGACCTGATTCCACTATTTATTTTTCTATTTGAATAACATGTCTGTGCGGTCTATCGCATGCTTGGTGAATTATTTTGTTATTCCATTCTTTATTATACTCAGTTGGTTAAAATTTTGACTTTTATACTCCATGAAATTAGTGAAATATCTTTGATATTTGTGCTTCATCCAGTATCGTTTCATAAAAATATTCTTCTGAGCATTCTTAAATTTTACTCTACAAAGCAGTATCATGTTGACAATTTGGACGTTGTTGGTTCCTAGATAAATTAATTCTTAAACTTGTTTTATTGAATTCTTATATCATTGTCATCATCCTCATGTTTATATTCTGTTGAAAGTCATCTGTGGCCTGTAGTGTATAGATGGACTTGGTATGATTATGACCAGGGATTATTCGGTATAATCATGACCGTAATATTATAAATGATGTGGTAAAAGTCCTCATTGGCCCGTAGTGCATTGATGGACAGTGGTTGACATGATCATGACCATTAATGAATACACAAATATTCTTGGTCCGTAGTGCATGGATAATTGTGGTTGTGATACTAAAGAATATCCTTGGTCGTAGTGCAGGGGTGATTCGATGATGTGGATTATTTATTAAGCTGAGTCCCAGCGATAAAAGTCATGAAAAACTTTTTAAATCATTGAAGATAATAGATTTTATTATCTACTTGACTCTTCTAATGGGTTACTTGTTCCGCTGCAGTTAAACTTGATGTTTGTTATATTGTGTCAGTTTAACACTGTCTAAGGCTAATGATAATTTATTCTGCATTATCTTAGTCATAATATTTCTTACTGGGCTAGTTGAGCTCACCCTTTCTTTCACTGTTTTATTCAGGAAATGAGAATATAGTTGGAACGAGTCGGGGAACGGAGTGATGGACCAGATGATAACATTAGTAGTCCTCACTATTCTATGTAATAGTGTGATAATAAATGTAATGAGGACCCCATTGAGTTTGTATATTGTCTATCTGATAATATTTGTATTAAAACTCACAGCATATGTTTAGTCGTATTTTACACGACTGTTGTATAATTAAGTTGTATTTGAATTTTGTACCATGTATTTGGCGATTCAGAATAGGTGATGTATACCTATTTTGGGGGCGTCACACACACACACACACACACACACACACACACACACACATATATATATATATATATATATATATATATATATATATATATACAAGTTGTAGCTTGTTTCTATCTGTTCTTTGTGAAGTTACTAGCTAGGTTCATCTTTTAAGATTAAATGTGTGGGTAACGAAATCGTGTCTTGCTAGTTAGAGTTTCGTGTTGGATGAGTAGGAGAGGAATTCACGAAGAGCGCGGAATTGATTGATTGATTGAAGAGAGGAGAAGAACAGGTGGACGATTATTCCAATGACACGTGACATAACTTTCAGAATCTGAAAATCGTGTTAGGGTAGCAGGGATTCTAAGAGCCTTCTTAAGTGCTTCGAGTTGAGAGAATGTGTCCGAGGCTCAAGTCCCAAAAGAGTCCCCTTCCTTCATAGAATGGAAGACCTATTTATAGAGTTTCCTGAAACTTAAGTAGTCACATGTCAGGCACATGTATTTAGGAAAATTTCAGAAATACCTTTTAGTCATTAGGATAATGCCCATATCGTCCTGTCCTTCTAACCGCCAATCCAATTCCTCAATCAATTAATTCCCAAAACGAGACGTCTCCACGAGCCTTCTGCCTCGGAACACGTAGAGGCTTCTCCCAGGTCTAGCACATTTATTTCTGACTTTTTCGTATTCATTCAATTAGGTTACGTGAACTTTAATTTGTACATTTAATGATGTTGTGAAACCCTAATTGTATATTTAATTTAATTAGATCATGTGAACTCTAATTTGCACTTGGGCCCACAAAATGTACAGTGTGATCTCATACAATACCACTACCATATTAATATAATTATTATGCTTTTAATTGTTTGGACGGTTGTGTAAGAGAGAGGGAGAGAGGGAGAGAGGGAGAGAGGGAGAGAGATTGGTGGCCATGGCCGTTAATAAAATTGTCTGAATTTTATTAAGCTATTTAAAAACTTTTTAGATATTTCGATAATTGTCTGAATTTTAATAAAATTGGAGTTTGCTAACTTTTTCCACGTGATAATAATAATAATAATAATAATAATAAATTACTAAAATCGACTCATTTTCCTTGGACGTTGTTTTAATTACTTATTGTAGGAAATAATATTTGTATTGTTCGATCTATTAATTAATTTTATTTCTGGCAATTGATATTAAGAGGGCAACAACATGTATGCAGTTTCTTTTGACAATTTTATCCTTAATTCGCTCCGCTCCGGTCCCCTTTCTCCCTCTTTTTATTCACCCACCCACCTCCTCCAAATTAAAGATCCCCATGCACCACCATATATAGGTCCATAACCATATTTTCATCGAGTGAAAGAACTAACTTGGGTTGAAAGATGTGAATGTCGTGCATGCCAGAAAAGAGAGGAAGAGGGGAGAATTAAGAAGGGCTTCCGAGGGGGTTGGTAGTATATTATGTAATTTGACCAATGGAATCCATAGATGGAGCCGGCCGGAGGAGCTGGAAATTAATTGCTTGCTTATTTCCGGCCGGAGGAATTGTACATAACTAGCTAATTAAAATTGCTTTTGAGTATTAACAAGTACCAAATGCAAACCTACCTACTGCACCACATGATGATGAGTATTACTACCTCCGTTTTTAAAATATTGTCGTTTAAGATTTCGGCACATGGATTAAGAAAGTATCATTTACTAAGTAAAGTTTATTTGAAATTCCATCACTACCCGTTTATGAGAAGTTGAAAACTATTAATACATGGGAGAGAATTTTTTAGGAAAATGAGAGAAGGTAGGAGTAATATAGAAAAGTAAATAATTTATTCTCCTCGAAAGTTATAAACGACAAACTTTTTAGAATAAATTTTTTCTTTTAAAACGACAATCTTTTAGGAACGGAGGGAGTATTTTGTTGCAAAAGTTTCAGCAACAATTAACAATGAATCTAAAGCCTCAAATTAAAATCGAAAAAGTCCATTACCAATGACAAAATTAAATCAGCCTTATTCCTTCGTGAATGTTGTTGCAGCCGTGTGTGAACTGGATCAGAATTCTCTCCATTTAAAGGTTTAAATTTAAAGTTATTAAATTTAAGGTCTAAAAGTTATCACATCATTTAAAAATCACTAAATTAACTCTAACTGCCTCATTTAAAACCAACTAACCTAATTCTAGTTATTTCATTTAAAAGTCACTAACCTAACTCTAGCCATTAATTTAATATAACACTAATAAATTACTATTATTATTATTATTATTATTATTATTATTATTATTATTATTATTATAACACTAATAATAATAATAATATATTAGTGTTGTATTAAAATAATTAATAATAATAATTTGTTAAAAAATTTATAATAATAATAATAATAAAAGTATTATTATTATTATTATTATTAAAATAATAATTATTAAAAAAACTAATGACGGACGTAACAAAGTGCTAATAATAAAAATAAAATATTAGTGTTATATTAAATTAATGACTAGAGTTCGGTTGGTGACTTTTAAATGAAGTGACTAGAGTTAAGTTAGTGGGTTTTAAATGGGGTGGTTAGAGTTAAATTAGTGACTTTTAGATGAGGTGACAATTTCTATACATTCGATCTAATAACTTTAAGTCTGAACCTTGACTCTCCATTTCAAATTAAAATGAAGAGGATCTATTGTGATTGTGTAGATTTTTTTACTTGCCGATAATAGGAAAAGGATAATTGTGAAGAATAAGGATAAAATTGTCAAATGAATATCACTTAATTGTCAATATTTTTTTGATAGATTTATATGGATCCGGTTATCATGAGGTTGACGTAAGTTGGTCATGTAACCAATACAATGCTGACTCGTAGGGAGAAATCACCTCCCGCCTGCGTATCAACATTAATTGACCAAAATTAACTTGATATTAACCACTCTCAATTTATATATATACCTAGCTTAAATATATTTTTAAATACTAATGACAGCCATAAGTATTAGGGCTGAGCAAGTAACCAAATTGAAACCGAAACTGCACCAAAAATCGCACGAACCGCACCAATTAAAATCGTACCAACGGTTCCGGCGTATGTGGTGGTTTTAGATGGGTTGAATAACCAAATTTACGGTTCCGATTTGGTTACTAGCCAAAATCGCACGCATAAAACCGAAACCGCACCATGTGTGTGTATGTATGTATTATCTCTAGTAAATTCTAAAATTATTTTTCACTTGAACACGCTCAGAAAAAATCAGTCTTGCATTGTCATTTTTTCACCAATTGAAAGAAGATAGTTAGAGGTTATAGAGTCAAAAATTAAGCATTTGAATTTTAGAATTTCGAATTTGTTTGATGCGTTATTGGAGGGGCTTATAGCCGAGGGGCCAAATTCGTTGGTTCGAGTACTTAATACATTGGTTAAGGTCAATGCTATAATAGTAATAGTCTAATAGATTATTCTTCAAATTAGGTATAGTTAGGATTATATTCTATAAGTCCTCCCTGCAATATATTAGATAGAATTTCATTCTGTCTGCAGTATATACTTTTAATTTTTGGGAAACTAGATAAACCTTCTTGTTTGTTATCGAATATATGGTCTCCGTTGTTTTATATAACGTATATTTTAGTTTTAAAGCATCATTCCTTTATTATAAACTAAAACTATTTTACGTGTCTCACTGTTCTATGATTTGATGGTAAATTTGACATGTTTGGCAGAAGGAACTTTGATTCTATGCTTAATATAATTTTCATTGCCGACTCTATCACTAAGTTAAATGCTCGATGTAAGTTCTATGTTAAATTTTATTGAAGACTTAGATTTTTTTGTTATTTCAATTGATTTTAGAACCGAAATCACACCAATTAAAACCGTACCGCACATTTTAAAACCGCACCGCACCAATCACAAGCGACTTCGTGTGCGATTTTAAATTTTTTAAATCGCACTTAAACAATTTCAAGTATAATTTAAATTTCAAATCGCACCATGCTCGTCTGTAATAAGTACTGCACGACAACGAATGCTACCAGTTGATTAAAAATATCTGGCTTGCAGGACCCATACCATCAAGTCTTCATCCGACTATTTATAATATGTATAAAATGCCTCGATCGGCAATAAATAAATTAATACAGATACTATCAAATACTCTTTCCTCATTGGCCAAAACCTAAAAATCACACAAAAACTCTCCAAAATATATCTACGTATACGTATCAACCTCACAATTCTCTTTTAATTTCTTTTTAATTCGTAATATTTAAGGGAGTTCGTTGAATGACACACCACACAAACTGTGAGCCCGTCTTTGACAAGACACGTACTCTTGTCACTTACCATACAAAAAGCGCAACTCTTATACTATTTGACGTGTTATTTGCCATCCCACTCATTCCATTCCCAGCAGGCTCTTCTTTCTTTTATTCCCACACATATTTTTCCATGCTAGCCAGCCTCATATATATATATATATATACAAGTGCAATCTCCAACACTAACACCACCACCACAACCTAAACAAAAACCTACCGCCTATCGTCATATATTGCAAAACGCAACAAAAAGAGATTAAGAATATTAAACCCTATCTATCTATCTAGCTTCTTTCTTCCATTCATTACATTACAACCATGACTACTACCCACACAAAAAATTCTCAAAACCAAATTGTATCTACTACTCCTCCATCCCAACTCAAGAAAACTCATCGCGGTGATGATAATGATTTTGATTATTGTCAAACCCGATCAGAAAAGTCAGAATCATTATCGTTAAAGAAGATCAACTATGAGAATATTGTTGTTGAGTGTCATGATCAAACTGTAAAGCCTTCATTAGGAAAGCCATCAATATCTCTTACTCAAAAGCAAGAATCAACCATGGCGTCGGAGGAGATCAGTACTGGAAGAGAGAGAAAAAATATGGATGATGAATCAACGGTGGCTGTGGAGGAGAGTGGGAGAGAGAGACTGAAGAGACACCGTGTGGAGATGGCGGGGAGGGTTTGGATTCCGGATATATGGGGTCAAGAGGATCTGCTCAAAGATTGGATTGACTGCAATGCATTTGATGCTTCTTTAGTCAACAATACTATACTGTCAGCTCGAGCAGCTTTGATGCATGAACGTCGAACACCTGCTAATTCCACTACTACTCATGTACCAAGGAGGAGGATAGAGAACAGGTGTTAATTAATTAGTTATCTATCCATTAATTGTACGTTCTCAATACAGTATTTGAATTTTATATTCTCCTTCCAAGATAACTTTTTCTTTTCTTTTTTCTAATTTTAGCCGATACAATTAAACTATATGAAAAATATTACTTGTTTATTATTTCATAATTATTAATGAATTATTTTAAATTTAAATTTAAAAATATCTTATTTTAATTTTTGAAAGCCAATTATAATTCAGAACGGATGTGGTATATTATTAGTTCGTAGTTGGATCTCAATTTTATTACTCAAGTTAATAACAATAATCACTATTTCATAATGCTTACATTCACGACAATAAAATAATGGCCTGCAAATTGTTGAGTAATGTAGAATTACTAATTACATAATTTTATGTTTTTATTCTAGCGGTAAAAGTTATTAGAAGACCTCAAGTGTATATAATCAAAATTCAAACCAAAAAATGTAGTAATACAGAAGCATTAAACTGGCATTTCCTAACCACACGGGCGGGCAGGACTGATAATGGTTACCCTATAAGGTTTAATTATTGTTAGGACTAATTACATATTTAATTATATTTTTAAAAATAATTATAATAATGGTGCATCCATAAAATAATTACAAAATAATACACTTTCTCATATTTATTTATAATATTAGTGCAATTAAAATTCTTTAATTTAGGGGATTAGTTTTGGTAGGTGCAGGTTGGAGACTGGAGAGTGGAGAGAAAAGATGAAGAAGCTACTCCCGCCGACTTCGTCTCTACGCTACTGCACTTCTTCTATTCTTCTATTTTCTCTCTCATCTCCTCCTACTTCTAATACTAATAAACTAGTAGTAATAAATATCAATAAGTATGAGCACTTTACCGCTCAATTCTCTTCTAAACCCTTCTATATCTTCTCTCCAATTCGTTGAACTTTTCTTCCTCCTTTTCTCGCCATGGCTTCTTCAACCCAGTCCCCAGCTCAGGTCTTTTCATATTTCTTATTTTGTTTAATCTTGTTATGAGCTTCTATTTTTTTAAGAATAATTTTACAAGTTTTTTCTTCAACCTCTTTAGAGAGCATTTTTTTAAAGAGAATATATTATCTCTCTGATCTTCAATACATCAAAATGGTTTATTGAATTCTCTCCCTCATTATTGTACAGTAAATGGTCTTCCTAGTGCTCCTCGTAGATTTCAATCGAGTTATGTTGAAAGTTTCGCTCGCAAATTACGTGATGCAGAGGCATCACTTGATTCTGCTATTCTTAAAAAGTTTTATAAGCGAAATGATCCGGAGGCAGTGATAAGATATTTTGAGAGTCAACCTTCATTGCACACCAACCAGTCAGCAGTTGGCGAATATATAAAGACATTAGTTAAAGTTGATAAGTTGGATGAAAGCGAGTTGCTTAAGACATGCAGAGACGTGAGTGTGTGATGTGAATTTCTTATTGGTGTTTTGTCCACTCTTTTTTCATAGTGCAATTGGTAATCAAACCTTCATATCAAGGTAACCAAACCGTCATATCAAAGTAATCAATCCACCTCCACACCTTCAATTTTTTCATAGTGCAGTTGGTAACTAAACATTCACACCAAGGTAGCCACGCCTTCATACCAAGGTAACAAAATCTTCATACCAAGATAACCAATCCACATCCACACATGCAGTTTTTTCATAGTGCAGTTGGTAGCCAAACATTCATACCAAGGTAACCAATTCAGTGTTATTAGGTTATCAATTTATTTTGAATGTGATACAGTTGTTAGCCAAACATTCATGCTGTGGGTAGCCAAACATTCATACCAAGGTAATCAATTTAATTTTATTAAGTTACCAATTTAGTTTGAATGTAATACAGTTGGTAGCTAACCATTCATACAAAGGTAACCATTTTAGTTTTTGTGGGTAACCAAATAGTCATAAAAAAATTTTAGAACAATAAGAGCTACATCTATTTATTTTTAAATTTTTTGTATGGTGAATCTTCTTCTTCTTCTCATTGTTCTTCTCATTGGAATTTTGGACAACGGAGATTCGCCTTCTTCTCATTGGTGTTTTGGACAACGGAGATTCGCGGCGGAATAACGGAGGAGAGGACTACTGTGAGGGAAATAAAGATTTGAATTTGAATTATTATTTTGAATTTGAATTTATTTTTGTTGTTAGATCCCAGATATTTGAATTTGAATTTGAGTTATTAACTATGACAGCTATTTCTCTTTGATTATAGATTTCTTTATTAATGTGAATTGCATTATTTTTGTAATTATTTTGTAGATGTATTATTTTTATAAATATTTTTTAATTGTTGTATATTAGTGTTGAGGACCCTTGTTGTTAATTAGATTTCAGTGATTTTGAGTTCCTGTTAGCCCACTTAATTTTCCCCAAACGACCGGCCAACCATGGAACACCCAATATACACATTAAGCTAGAAATTTAATTAGCATATACATATAAAAATCACAACTCCACTCTATTCAAAATTTTATTTTGCATAATAATATTTTGTTTGTGCACGTAAATTACAACCATATTGGAACGGTATTAGAATTTTTACTTCACCAAGGAACAAATTACATACAACATTGTGAAATAGTTTTCGGCTGATTGAAGAAGAACGTCACTGACGAGCCTCCAACTTCCATATCTTGACTGTGCCATCATCACTTGAAGAAGCCAGAAGCCCGTTTTCCTGGCAAGATATCCAATAAAAGCAGATATAAAAGTATAAAAGGTATTTTAATGTGAGCCGTTTTTAAACTGAAAAAAATAAAAAGACTGTATACTGAAATAACATTGACAGTGCCCCCCCCCCTCCCCTCTTCTGATCCTAATTCTTTGCAGACTAGATCAAATGCTAATGGCATTGATGGAATGACCAAACTGAACAATCTAGGCATAGAAATTCTATAATCCGGCCACTGGGTTATCTGGTTATCTGTAAATTAGAAATGATTAGCTTTGTTTCCTGTGTGATAAATAACCAAGGTAGTGATATTGTGTTGCCAGGGACTCCGGATGTTGTGAACTTCCAACTTCCATATACCTTGTGGAAGCAATTACTTCCACTTTTTTGAAGTAGCAGAGATGCACCAATTTCAAAAAGGGAAATGGTAGAACACTCGACGCACCTAAAAATAGTGAAACACTACACAAAATTGCACTAATGAGAAGTCATGGGTCAAGTACTCAACACTGCAAAGTCTCAGATAAAGTAGATCTTAGGGGGGCTCAATGTAGTCTGATGATACGAATTGTTAACCCAAGACCTTAGATTCTCATTAGCCGTGCAATATATTGATAAAAATTACCGTGCAGCTCCACTGAACCGAATTTACGTCCATCTCATGAGCCTTTTCCTTCTTCAAAAACAATTTATACATAGGTCCATCAACCTGTAACAAAAACACATGATAGATCCAATTGTTACTTAATGCCTGCAAAATAAGGGCAAAAAAAACAGTTGTAAAGAATTTCAAAGGTTCCAGAAGTAGAAACTAGAAACACCACCTATCCTTTTTTAACCAATATGGCAATATTATAACAAATTCATCAGTGTTTCTTGTAATTATCCCCTCAAGTAATCAAGCTTAACTAACTAAATAAAAAAACTCTCCAAATGCCTTGGTAATCAGGTTTGGACTGCAAAACTAGAATACTTCAAATATTCCGTGGTTTTTCATTATGATGCATGTTTTCCTGCTTATATCATCAAGCTACCAATTTACATATATCCAAACCAAGTTTATCACATTGTAATGAACATGCCAATTACGACTTTTTCACATGTTATGACTTGAGAGCCACTACAACCAGTTGTACTCTGACTTCTTAAAATTAACATAAAAAGCAGTTCAATTCAGTGCCATTGGCATTTAACACTATCATTCTACAAACAAGCCCCTGAATATGCCAGTTACCTTGAACATAAACTCAATATGCCAATTTTTCTTGTTCCACAAAAAGAGTCCACTTTTTAGAGGTAGTACTATAAAATGACGCAATGTTCTGAAGTTTGTCATCATAATTTTATCACCATATCACACTATTAAACTAACAATTATTATATTTAGGGCTATACATGGAACAAAAATATATCCTTAATATTCGTAAATTTTGTAAATGAAACTTTTTTTGTGGGATGGAGGAAGTATAACATAAAAACACATATATAAAGAAACAAAAAACAAGAAAAAAGAAGGCCTCAATATTGCATTACAGTGATATAAAGAAAGAATGAGAAAAAGAAACCACTATGAATGAGTTGAAAAGGGATATAAATATACCAAACCATCCTGGCTCTCGACAAATAAACGTACAGCATCATCAGCTGCTCCACTAGCAATTATTCCATCTCTATCATTAATATGAAAAATAATAAAATCAACATAGGAAGGAAAAATGTGGATAATTATGTTTACTAAGATGTTGCATAGCTGCGGTAATTGCATATGTACGCAGTTACTTTTCTTCTAGTTTTAATTCATTAAGGATATTTATGTCATTCCACCATATAACAACATAGTTTTATAATGAAATGACATAAATATTCTTGATGCAATAAAAGAAAAAAGCATACTGCGATATTCAAAGTGGAAAGGACTAGATTTGTATCCCCATAAAAATTTTCAAACTGCATCCAAATACAACCTAAAATACCAAATGAACTCGGGCGAAACCAAATCAACCGGAATCCCTTCTCTTTTTGCTTGTGTGCGCATGTGTGAGAGTGAGTGAGTGAAAGGAGAGCAATGTTCTAAAAGGCGCTAGGCGGGAGGCGGGCTGCCGGAGGGGGCCTAGCGCCTAGGGGGCCTAGGCGGGGCCTGGACGGGGCCTAAGCGGAATTTTTTATTTTAAGCCAATTTTAATATTTTATGTAACATTTATCTAAACAAAACAATAATATAAAGTAAAACAACCTATAATAAAAATAATAAAGGTATTTGCTTGAAGTTCAAACACATATCCATTTTGTTAATGTCAAAGTTCAAACACAAGCATGCAATTGTTCAAAGTTCAAACATATTTTTAACGTATTACTTTTATTCATAAACAAGATTGCTATTAAATAATAAAATTTCAAATTTCAAGAATTTAATTCAATATTAAAACTTAAGAAACTAAACATAAATTTAAGAATTACATTGAATTAAATTAAATATTACGAATGTATCATCATTTATATAATTTAAAGTTGGTACAAGTTCAAAAAATTACAACTATAATAAAATTATCCATTTTGACTTGATATTGTTCACTTCTTGTTGTGATTTGATATACTACAATATGTATTATGAATATGGTAAATCATTAGAAAAATAAATATATCAAGATCTGGTTTAGTAGTTATTAAAATAAAATAAAAAAACTTTCCGCCTAGACCCCGCCTAATTTTCTAGAGGAATTTTTTTGCCGACTTGGGCCTAGGTGAGGTGTCAGGGGAGCGTAATACCTAGGCGAGGCGTCAAGGAAGGGCCTAACACCTAGGCGGGGTGCCAAGGAGAGGCCTAGCGCCTAGGCGGGGCCTAGGCAGACCTAGGCGGGGATTTTTAGAACACTGTTTTTAAGAACATAACAAAGATGAGCTAAGAACTTATGTTGTAAAGATTTGCCTCGGATCGTTACTACCTTGACCAATGGACTGAGAAAATTGTTCGATCATGATAACCGGAGAGAGTGCAAAGATGTTTCCTGATAAAAGCAAAGGGAAAAAATTTCATTAGTATTTATACAGTAAACTGGAAATATAACAATAAGCAAAATAACACGCCATTTTGTAAGACATTCCAGTTAATTTCATTTTTGTAAACGTCATTAGGATTTAACTTGGTCCGTAAAATAATTAGAGTAATGGCAACTTTTCATTTTGTAAGATATTAAGAATTTTGGCTCTAATACCATTATCGTATAGGACAAGGTGGGAAAAAAAGAATAAAAGTACTTAACCCCGCAATGAATCGGTAAAGAAACATACAAAGGCACAAAACTTTAATCTCAAATCAATATATTCAATAATCCATAAAATAATGAAGTATTACAATGCTTAAATAAAAAACTCAATACTTGGGGACTAAAAATCCTAATTTAAAAAGGAAACCTATAATAAAACTCTCCTAATTGAAATCTACTACTATAATTAAAACTTCTATAATATATTACTAAATAATTACATTAATAATCCAATATTTAATTCTAAGCAACAATACAAAATTAATAATAATTTCTTGAGTTTCTTCTTCCGTACCGCATCAGGTTGTCATTCTCCCAATTTAGAAGTTTCTCTACTTTTCTTTTTGTTTTTTATGATATGGAACTGCAGTCTGCCTTAGGGTGTGCACTGAATAATCACTGCCTAGAGGACAGGCCAGAGCAGCAATGCAACTCGGGAGAGGATTCCCTACTGGCACATTTCCAGATTTGGGAGTGTAAAACCCTATACCAACCACACACACCTAATAATCTCACAGTAAACTATGTGAAAGTCTCTCCAAGAGATCATTGTCTTTGTGGAGTATTGAACTCATAACCAACGCATTGAAAGACACTCATCACTAAGCTCACTATCATTTGAGCCAACACATTGGGGTTTAAGAAATTTCTCTATATTAATTACTAAACTACAGATTAAAATAAATCAAAACATTAAGACACTGACCTGTGTGTTATAGCTTCAATCAATCTTAAGTCTCTTGCTGCGAAAGATATTTACTCCACGATGAAAAAATAGTTATTTTTTGTTTATTAAGGCTTGCATATGACACACTAAATATTTTCAATGCCTTTTCTTCAATACTAAACTTCTTTGACTGCTAAAATTTAGTATTGGAGAAAACTTATTGCAAGAAATTGCGTGATGTGTGTCCAATGCAAATCTTAATATTCGTAATTTTTTATTATAAAAATTGTTATTTTTGGACCAAGGTACCATATATTAAGTCTTTTGTTCTAACAAATGGAAGGAAGAAGGATCCTGCTTAAAACCCTCAGCAAAAAAAAATTATTATGATCCTCACACCAATTTTACAAATAATGAATTCTTAAGCTGAGAAACGTCAGAATCATTCATTTTTATACACTTTTTATGCCAAAACTCCAACTCTTCCACTAATCATGGGCAAACAATTTTTTGAATGGATTACTCAGAGTGGACTCAAGTAACCTCAAATTTTAGAATTCGGTAAAATAAACAAATCAAATTTCTTACTGAAACATATCTCAGGTGATTTTGAAAATCAAAATCAAGTACATGAGTAACCATGTTCCTTACCACGGAACATTGCCGTCACCAGACTGCATCCTCGTAATGTCTGCACCCCATACCTTTAAGGTAAGATCATCACTGCGAAGTTAATTCAGTGTCATTCAATTGTCCTTAATGGTATCTTTCTAGTAGCAACTCATATAGGTATCCTATTCAGTACCATAACCACAATAAGACACACACAAAGTAGTATAACACTAACTAGTAGAGCACGAAGACGCAAGAAGAGTCTCTCATACCTAGAGGTAACCATTTTGTCTCCAGTGGCATTAAAAGATAAAGTCCAAACGGTAGATGAGTGACCACTGTAGAAAGGGTGAGTAGTGTTGTATAAGACCAGTTTACTAGTGTATTACACAGGCTTGTCATTTAAATTTACAATCATAATTGGTAAGTATATGCATGCATTGTTATTCTTACAAAAGATAAAATGATTCAGGGAAAAAAATATCACACATGTCCTCAAAATAAACAAAAAAAGGCATTAACATTAATATTAATTATTAAAACAACCAACATGTATAAATTAAAGAGCCAAAGCACGGGGGAGTCAAGGTTTATTAGCTTCCTTTTATTTCCATTAGTAAGAAACTAATCAGATCTGAAGTTTGAGTAGTACGTTTGTTTTTTCCATGGAAGATGTGTTAGAGAAATATTAACTCAGTAATCTTCTTTCCCTTCCTTTCTTCTCTGTTAAACTCCAACTATTCTAGGAAACACGAGAATGCAGCATCTCATGAAGTTTAGCAGAGAGCAATTGTAATTACAATATTCTTTTAGGATTTACTGACCAAGTTGAAAATTTTTCGATGTCAATCCACTAAATTGTATCATCTTTTTTCATATGAGTGACAGCAAAATTGGATGCTACCTATCGTAATACTCATCATATGATTTTGTTGAACATAGGGGGGAAGCGAATGATTTCTTGGAATATCTACAATAGAAGTTTTTGGTGAGCTTACTGGATTTTTAATCAAATAGCCACAGAAAGATTATTTCAGGTTCTTGCTAACAAGTTCCAAGTGATCAACCTTTAATTTGACTTTTCAACATCTTACTCGAACTGCTTACTGAATTAGTGGGAGGTAAAACTACCATACAGAAAGAATGATTTTAAAAGAATAATTATTTTTATGATCATATTTTAATTTTTATCCATCAAAAATTTCTGAGTAACGTCTTGGTACACTGTGAAAACAGAGCAATCCCTTCAAGTATTAAACAAAGTTAATGCAAATGAAAGAATCCCTGTTTGATTACATCTGTGGGATTAACACTGAACAAAACTCAAGGGCATCTAATGAAATCTGGTCATTAAGCTAAGAATAAAGACGTACACTTTGTATATCATTTTTAAAAAATAAAAAATAGACAGTGAGGGGCAAGACTGTCCTGATCTAAACTAAGTTCTTAATAGATTGTAAGATTCTAAAAATATACCAAAGAGAACAACAATAACTAAACAAACAAAGAGACAGACTTTAGCCGCAGGGACAAAACTTTGTATGTGCAAACTTATGTTAATAAAGAGAAGGGTTTCAGGCATTACTTGTTAGATGCACTTAAAGTTTGAACACAATGCCAGTCATCGCTGTCGCCCTCTTCTGCCCAAATCTGTAGACCATTTCATGCATTCTTTTCAAACATTTGGCCCAATTCTATTGAGTTGAAATGATAGCTGGAACTGCTAATTGAAATATTTTGAACATCGTATATACCTTAATACTATTATCATAGCTACATGAAAACAAAATATCCATGGAAGGATGCCACTGGACCATTTTAACGTCTTGTGTATGTCCTTGTAACACAGCAACACAGTCGAATTCATTCCCAGGCAAAACTTCCCATATCCAAACAGATTTATCTCTACTACAAGTGGCAAGCAGTGAGCCAGATGCATTCCAGGACACACTTTTGACTTCATTTTCATGACCCTGTACACACAAGGAAACATAAAGATATAAACACAACAACAGTAGATAGGCAAACAGAGCCACTATGCAGCGGGCATATGCATAAATATTGTAATACGAGAGCTTACCCTGTGGCAACATTTCTAAAACAGACAAAAGGACATGTCACTAACAAGTATCAGTTCTGACCGCAAGAACTAATTATAGGAAGCTATCATAACGACTAATGACTGACTTACGACATTGGAAAGTAGCTATTGGACAAAACAACATATAAACACTGAGATGGCACAGAAATATGTTATTTAATAATACCTCTAAGGTGGACACGCATTCAAACTCATCCCCAATCTGTTCCCATATAGCAGTGGTAGCATCAAAGCTTGCAGTTGCCAACAATTTACCAGATGGCGACCAGGAACATGACCTAACAGTTCTAGTGTGAGTTTCTTCAATAACTGTCTGCACAAGGCAGTCAAAGCATCATAAGTTCTGTTACAAAAATCACCTCATCTCCAATTAGAAATAAATAATTCAAAGTTGGACTGCTCAAGCAAAAGCTTATATATGTATTCCAAACAACAAACTGAAGTTTTGAGAAAATATTAACACCATCTGGTTGTTTAGAAAAGCAAGAATATAACTTTAGAACTTTATTGAAAAAATATAGTAGAAAGATAAACGTTGTATATGCCTGTGCATATGCCCGTCTGCTATCATTTTTGAACTATTTTCCTCTTAAGTATTACATTAGAAGTTCCATAGATGGTAACTCCATGAAGGCAAAATCTTTTTAGGTCATTTCAAGAATCAATAAACAAAGCATTTCAAAATATAACAAATCATTTCAAAACTACTTTCAGAAAGTATCTCTTTTTATAAACCCTTTTGGAAACAATTCCAACTACCATTTTCAGAAAGCTCTCCTTTTATAAACTTTTGATACCACTCCCCTGAGCTGAAAACAACTACAAAAAGATCTCGAGCTAACACTTAATTTTTTGATTCAATATGTCCGCGTTATAAAAAAACATTGACAAGTCAAATTAACTTTCAAGGTTGTTCCACTATCCACAATCAAAAGGTCGGATTATAAGACATAAAAAAAATCATATTTCAAAACATAAAATCAATATTCAAGACCTAAAAAACTCTGATCAATGAATCATAGTATCAATATTGAGCAAAATCGAAAATATGCTAAGTAAGTAAGTCGAGAGAATGATCAAACACCTTGCAGTGAAAAGTGCCAGTGGAGGGATTCTGCTGCCAGATTCGAACGGTCTTGTCCCCACTGCAAGACGCTAGGACGGCGGGTACACCACCAGTGCCGGTGGCGGGATTCCAAGCGAGGCCCCAAACCCTGTCGGTGTGGCCTTCGAGCTTCTGAATCTCCTTCAGTTCAGCGATCTCTTCAAAAAGAGACATTTTTTCACCAATTGAATTCAACAGAAGCAATCGTAAAGATTATTAATTTATTAGATTACAGTGTTTTAGACATCTTCAGAAATTGGGAGGAGTGGATGACTGGGCTCTTGCGGAAGCCGCCTAGAAGGAGAGATTGCTTTGGTAGAGGAGAGTGTGGTGCGCTCGTGCCTATTAAGGCGTGACTGAAATGCTAAAGTTATCTCTAGTTTGTATCATTTTTACAAAACTCACCCTCTAATTTTCAGTTTTACAAAAATCACCCTCTAATATATATTAATTGTGTAAAACTCACCATAAAGACCTGACAAACGGACGCCGGACGGGGCGGGCCAAAATGACCCGAATTTTGGTGGGCTGATATTGTGAGGTCCGTGGCTCGGGTTGTAGCCCGCGGGCTTCTTCCTTTATTTATATATTTATTTATTTGTAAAATCTTACTACACAAAAAATAGTAATAATAATAAATATTAAAAATAATAAAATAATTAATAATAAACAATAATACAAAAAGATACGATTAATTAATTATCTACATTAACTACATATCTCAATTAATTATAATTTTAATAGTATTATAAATTAGTATTATTAATTAATTATCAGAATCAAGTGCAGATTAAGAGTTGGTCAATAGCGCATTATTGTTGTGTTCATTGGAAATTATGATTTGGTTGCATATATATGTTAGTTAGTTAGTTAATTTATAGTTTATAAACTATTAAGTACTACTACACATATTAACGGCTAGTACTCTTTGGGATGATGATTATTATATAATCGTATCTTTATATTTGTAAGAAATGCACTTATAGATTATAGTTAATATCTTTTTAACAATTTAAATAAAAAATTTGCTTGATATATTAATCTAAATTCAAAATTTAATATGTTATAATTAATTTAATTATGACACTAATTTAATAGTAAGTCTATTATTATTTTAAAACTAATATGAATACTATTAAATTACGTGATACGATAAAATTTTAAGTATTAACGAATTCTAATTTAATCAAAACACTAACTTAATAAGAAAGTTAATGACTTATTAATATTATAAAATGGGGACTTTAAAATGTAATTTAATAACAAACGAATTTACTTATATAACATTTTAAAATAAAAAAAATATATTTATAATTTATCAAAAATAATCTTATAAAGGTGCAAGTACAATAGTAATACACAAATAAAAATTTATTTCCAAGCTTGCTTGATTTTATTTTCTATTTATTTTTCATCCCATAAAATTTTAATTATTTGCCTCTCTTTATTTTTTTAATCTTCTTAAACTCACAAATACAATATAAGAATTAAGAACTAGTATAAATTATTAATGTGTCAATATATATAAAATGATTCAAAGAAGAAAAAAAAACCCAAAGGAACAAGGCTAAATCGGACATTCACCGCATAACTGTAGTGGCGCGACTAACCCTAGCACCGTCTATATTACTATTAGGGTTTATAGTTCGGCCGTGAAATTGTATCTCTCGTCCACATTCTACACAACTCCTTTTTCGTGCGTTATCTCCTTCTATCATTTACTTTCTCCCCCTATCAATTATCCGATTTCTAATTTGTGTAAACAGTGGATAGTTGACACAGTATAATCCTTCACAATGAGGTACTTCTCTTACTTTTTGATTCGATAACTGAACTTTTTATGAATGCGTTTTACTCAAGTGTGCAATTGAATGTTAAATTATCGTTATGTTTGAGTTTTGACTTTTAACCCAACTGCAATGGGGGATGAAATACTCTTTTTGATTCTTGTGCCTGATACAATTTTTATATAGATGATAATCACATGCCTTATAGTGTTACCTCTGTGCCATATTGTATAAATTTGATTAAACCCTGAAAGATCAAATCCATAGCTGATCACTTGTGCTTTATTGCATAGAATTAATTTAGTCCTAATTACTACCTAAACCTGGAAGATCAAATTAAAGCTTTAAAAAGCTTTCTATTAGCCTAAAATATCTCTATCATGTTATGCTTGAACATAATTAATATGCTTTTTTCTTCTTCTTTGGTATTCTAATTCATTGTATTCATATTATACAAGTGTCGACTAGATTTGAATGATGAGAACTTGTTGTCTTGGTGCAGTACATGTTCTTGCGGGCCCTACATTTGGATTCTATGACCTGACTTGAATAACTAGGTGCTTATATATAGGATTTTATATGATGATATTAAGATATTGTGTCAGTTGCCTTATCGTATGATATCATTCCCCTTATAAATTTGTTTGTTTCAGTAAGCTACAAAGTGATGCTGTCAGAGAAGCCATCACTCAGATCGGTAAGGATGCAAAAGAAAAGAATCGAAAGTTTACAGAGACCATTGAGCTTCAAATAGGTCTGAAGAATTATGATCCCCAGAAAGACAAGCGTTTCAGTGGTTCGGTGAAATTGCCAAACATTCCTCGGCCAAAGATGAAGGTGTGCATGCTTGGTGATGCACAACATGTAGAAGAGGTAAACTTGTCATCTTGATGGTGTTTCTGGAAAATTCTAGGGCTATATGTTTTGTTTTATTGATATTTTAACCCATGTTATTGATAGCTATGGGACTTGTTTTATTAATATCATATCCATTGTTTTATTTTACATTAGCTTTAACATTTGCAAACAGCCTTCAGCATAGCTTTCTTTCGAGTAATCTTATCTATAATCTTTACTATAGGCTGAGAGGATTGGTTTGGAGTATATGGATGTGGAAGGGTTGAAGAAGCTTAACAAAAACAAGAAATTGGTGAAGAAGCTTGCCAAGAAGTACCATGCTTTCCTAGCATCTGAAGCTGTCATCAAACAAATTCCCCGTCTCTTAGGCCCTGGTCTCAACAAGGCAGGCAAGAACAATTAATTTGTTATGATCCTTCAGTAGTTTGCATTGTTCGAAGGAAGTTTCAATTTCTCATTTGAACTAGAGGTAGTGTTATAATTTTAAGACAGCATTGAATGTTTATCATGTTTAATAAGCAAATTTCATTAGAGAATCGAGGCTTACCAGGCATTTTTGGTGATGCATGAAGTCGTATTGTGGACAAGGAGTTCTTTTATTATATTAATTGTTATATTGTGTGTAAGTTTTTTAAATGAAAAAAATGAATTGCCTCATTTTTATTTTAGTTTGTAAAATATAATTGTGGATGTATTAGAGAATAGAGTAAATTTTACATTTAATCATACAAGTTTATAAACCTTTCTATATTCTGTAGACTTGATACCATCTTAGTGAACCACTAATAATTTCTGACTGCGCAAGACTTGGAAATTGTTCCAACTGCAAAGTGTTTGCATGTTGCCAGTCATTGCAGTAATTTGTCGCAAACCTAAATAAGGCCCAACATAAAAATGGAACCATTAGTTATTGTTATTGATCAAGCATCAGCTTTGAGTTGATATTTTTTCAGATGATCATATTTTTAAACTATCTTGTATGTCAATGTAGGAAAGTTTCCAACACTGGTGACCCATCAGGAATCATTGGAGTTAAAAGTAAATGAAACAAAAGCGACCGTGAAGTTTCAGCTTAAGAAGGTTCTCTGTATGGGTGTTGCTGTGGGAAACTGCAGCATGGAGGATAAGCAGATATTCCAGAATGTTCAAATGAGCGTAAACTTTCTGGTTTCTTTACTGAAGAAGAACTGGCAAAATGTAAGTTTATAGACCCTTATTACTTTTGCAAAATAATGTGCTACTATTAAACTAATTTGAAAATTTGCAGATTTGGGGTAACAATTTAGATGAAAGCAATCTATATTATGCCTGTAAAAGAATGTCTTTGTACAATTAGAACCTACCTGTTTATTATTTTTTTCTCTTGTATGTCAGATCTTTAGTCCTATTTTTTCTTCTGTTTGGCTGGTTAATCTTTAGGCTCATTATATTGGTGGATAATTTTACAATGCATACACTTTTTTTTGTGTGTGTGTGTGGAGTTTCTGGTAACCTCAAGACTCGAGTGATATATATCCGCGCAGCTTACATTTTAAGTTTGTAAATGATGCATCTTTTGTCCTTGTTCTACTTCACACAGGTAAGGTGCTTGTACCTGAAGAGTACCATGGGGAAGCCTATTCGGGTATTCTAAGAAGTTAGGTTACATATCCTGAGAGCGGCAAAGCTATCTATAGTGGCAAGACCGATACTGTTATCTATGGCTGTCTTTTTGTTTCAGTATTTTCTGGGATCTCTTTGTTTTGACCAATTAATTTTGAGCTATTTAAACTCCAACCGGATGGCATTTTTTGGTAGATGAATGTGGGTTATGTTCTCGCTTGTATTGTTTTCTCCTTGATTTAAAGGTGAAGATGTGTATCTGTTGCTTCCACTATTTTGATATTGTTTTACTTGATTCTACAAATTTAATGTACCTGCCTACGTGAATAGCATGCATAGCAGGCTAGTTACTAGTAGAATATAATGTTGAGGTGCCTGCACTAATAATAAATAGTAGGCTAGTAGAATGTTTTGATGAATGAATAAAATCATTATAAGAATGTGTAATTTGATGAAAATAATAACCAGCATAATTTTGTCTTAGTGGTGTTAATGTTCCAAGACTGCCGTTTTGGTTCATCTGTCAGCTACTTCATTAGGATTGACTGGACTTTGTTGTTTTTCTAGGATTTTACCTTTGGTTTATCTACAAGTTCTAATGATGTTTCAGAGGGTCATAGTACTTTCTTTTTTGTAGAACTCATAGTAGCAGCAATTTAAAAGCATACAGGATTGGATAAGAATTTACAGGAAGAGTTCACATCTCATTGTGGTCCAACCTTTCAAAGCCAGTATTCTTCAGTATTAGTTTTACTTCATTCAACTGAAGAATTGTGCTGCTACTATTCCATTTCTCAAACTTAATCTATTCGTTTAATTTGGCTATGGTTTCATGGAAAATTTTGTTTCATATATATCACATGTACATGGCATATAAGAAAAAAAATATCAACTACCCCTGGATGCAGTTTCCTAAGTACAGTAGCTTAAGAGAAAATTGGTGCTACTAAATCTTATACTGCCTTTGGTTCAAGTTTACTTGTCCAAATTTTCTTTTTAATTTATCTAAATTTATTTGTCCTCTTTCCTTTTTAATGTTATTTTTGACATTATTTCTTCAATAATACCCTCATTTAAGTTTTAAAAAAATTCATTGGAAACAACACGACATACATTAAAAAAAGTAATACTATTAACTTTGATATTAGAAATTAGAATCACATTCACACCTCTTTTTTCCTATCCAAGAAAGAGTTAGGAAATTAAATAAAACAAAAAATATAATAATAAAGTAATTAAGATGGTTAATTTGGAAATTAATTTTTTTTTCTTAATATAAGTGTAATTTCAAACTAGTACAATTAAAATTCAACTGAAGAAATAATTAAAAGACATCATTTATGTGCTACAAATCTTATAATTAAAAGATATCATTTATGTTCTTTGGACTATTTCTCAGCGCTACTGACTAATGATTATGCACATCAAATCTAAAAACTAAACCAAAGGACCTAGTCAGATGACTATTCCCCCACTCTTGGATCAAATTTTGTGAGGTTAAATCGACAGTTTTTCTTGGCAAGCTCCAAACAAAAAATTGAGTCGATTATTACGGAGTCAAAATTTTTGAACCAAAGTTCAGATAAAAAAGAATGGTATAGTTCGTTCAGATAAAAAAGAATGGTAAAATTCTTTCAACATATACACTCATGTCTGTTACCTGCTTCACCGAGCATAATTAATCATCAGCTCAAAATTTATATTTTACAACAAATTATTAGATTAATATGAGAAGTCTCGATGCATAAAAATTGAAACCAAATGTCAATGATTTTTCCAACTAACGATCATATGTTTGGTATAGCTTCATGCACCCCAGCAACAATTATTATACCATGAAGGAACTCTTACAGCTACAACCACCCACAGCACTTGGATTTGAGGCCACCTGCACATACAAACAAGCAGCTAATTATGGATGCAACAATAAAACTCAGTGAAGGTTTTTAAAAACAAACCGGGGCATATTGGCACAAAAGAATTGTATAACTTGTTAGATGACAAACCACGCAACAAGCACATGCATCAAGGGTTAAAAAAAGGCATTCCTACCAATGCCAAAATCAGAGCTTTGCATGGGGAGGAAATGGGTGCAGCTCCAGAAATAGTGACTACTGATGATGAAGGTTGGTTATGTTGTTACGAAGGAAGCAATGTTATGTTGTTACGAAGGAAGCAATGTGTACCCTCCAAAAAACAGAATGCAAACAGGACCAAACAAGGTTAAAACATATCTGTTATTTAACGGATATATCATACTATTGACAGATTTAAGAAGGAAAATATGACAGATTTACGTGATCCAAATGGGTGTCCAATCTCAGTTGAGACTTGTGCTCCACAGTAATGATAAGCAAGGACGCAATCTTAACAAAAATTATTGGACACTGAGCTTGTTTTTAAGAGAAATCAATCGGTCAATAGTAATTTTCATGTGCAAAAGGAAGGGGCCTAACCCTATCTAACGTTTCAGATAAAGTTCAAAATGCTTATATGAACGATGAATATAACTAGATAGCATTGGGGATGGGCTTTGTGAGGATTGGCATGGAGTGGGTGATGCCGAGCTCAGTTGCAAGCTCTTGTATGAATGGAAGGGTGTTAGATTTCTGAGGAGAAGGGCAAGGAGGGACATGAGTTCTCATTGTCTATGGTGAGCATTATATATGGTGGGAGAAAATTAGGAGGTAGTTCGAGCACGAAGAAATAAGTCAATAACTAGACTTATGTTTATGAGTTTGTTGCAATTTTGGCAGAATGAGGTTTTTCCAGGGTCTTTAGTATCTTTTAGTATCTTTAGGAGGTTTTCTTGTTTCTGCTTGCCTTTTTCGTATACCCCACGTGTACTGGGATGGTGTCCGCCTTGAATATATTTTACTTGAAAAAAAATCATACAAAAGGCAATGTATAAACATTAAATGCATAAGAACTAATGTTAAATAGAGCATAAATCCTGATAGAGTAGCATGCTAAAATAAGATTCCTGCAGTTTATCCCACGTAATGGAACATAATATTACTGATTGAGTTTTTCACAATGGCAACTAAACCAATGGCTTCATTATAACTTCATGCTACAATTTTCATTATTTGGTAACTGTTTTACAAGCCGACATAAATTACTCATTACTAATAAAAGGATAATTAACTAAGGAATTTTGAAATCCAGATCTAATCTTCTCTGCTGGCTGATTAAAATGGTTTACTACAACTACCAACACTACTACGGAATGGCTTCCTTTTAACTTTGTAATGGAGAAGATGAAACTCACCACGAAGTTGGATTGCTAAGATAAGGAATAATTCCACAATTTAGATCTGATTGTTATTATCTTAAATTCATGTGAAAACTGAAAACACCACTCCTAGTGTGGTGAGTAATGACATACTTACGTGCTCGATCAGCTTAAGATTTTTATAGCTAGTTGTCGCCATCCTAGTTCTGATTGTTAATTGTATTAATTTTGAGACATTGATAAGACAATGTTCCTTTATGATTATGTGTTCGAAACATTCAAAAAAATGAGAAAGGACAATAATTTGGTTTAACTGATTAAATAAAGCCTTTTTAAGTACTTGCAGGAATTTTTTGCTCTTGTTATTAAATGTGGAAAAGAGTTACCAAATTGATGAGACAGCAAAAAAGACAAGAAAATATTTTATTTCCCCTAATATATATTTAGAAACCTAAATCCAGAAAATACTTTAAAGAGTTGAAGTACACTATCTTTCAATCCCATGGACAACATTAGTTGTTAGAGATTTTCAAAAATAGCAGAGGGAATGAACAGATGGATACCAGAGTTTCTCGAAGGAAGAAAGTATGTTATAGCAACAAGCAGTGACGAAGCTAGGATTTTTATTCAATGGGCTCAAAATATTGCAAGGCTAAAAGTAATTTGGTGGGGGTTCATGGGCACCGCCCCCCAACCATTTTTTAGATAATTTTCTTCTTTCCGACCGGTTGCATATGTAAAACATGTATTTAGTTACAAATAATAAATAATAAAATTGAATGAATATAACTTACACACCCCTTATTGACCCCTAATACGTTTTCTAACCACAAATTTGTTAATAAATATTTAATTCCTTAATTGTTTTAAAAATAACGTAAATTAGATTATTATTTATTTTAAAAATATTAGAGGAAGATGCATATATAAAGGATTAGAAGTGATATGAGATTGAGAAAGTTATAAAAAATTCAATTTGACCCGTATATTAGAAAATTTATAAAGTTTCAGTAGGGTCAATTTGTTCATTAACTTAATTTTTTCTAAATTTATCATATATAATAAAGTAATTTTTTTCCAATGGGGTCAATTGACCCCACAACCTTCAACGTGGCTTTGTCCCTGGCAACAAGTATACATGAAGTAGAGGTACAAATCTTAGAATGAAACTTGGATCATGTATATCTTCGATTGCTTATACCTGCTGATTTTTCGTCACAATATGCTTCCTATGTCCTAACTACAAAATTATGTAATTTCTTATAGATCATAGATCTATCACGTATTTTTCCTCACTAGGTCCAGTTCCTACAATCTAATTCCCTGTGCAGTCCTATTTCTTAATATTTTCCGATTGAGTTCTAGCAGATATATTTCAATGTCTAATGCAGAGCCACTACCATTATTGATGAAATAAAAATAGGGCTGCAAGTAAATCTAATTCTAAAAGTGTATGCTCTGAATAACCATTTGACAATGCTCGATGCCATTAACCACTTGAAAACTGACTAGTTCATAACATAATCACTGAGATAATAACAATTCTAAGATAAAGCAGAGATAAACAATCTTTCTACACCAAGGGATAGCCATACGCAATGCAAATACGCAGTGATGAGATACATGAACCACAACATATGCACAATAAACAACTTACTTGAAATGCAGACCGAATCAGTTCCTCTACATAATCAACAGTTGCTCCTTTTACAAAGTCATATGAAATTTTGTCGACCACCAATTTAACACCGTCCCTCTCAAATATTCTACAAAAATTGAAGAAAAAATAGATAAGATTTTAGAAAATAGGACAGGAAAACATTCATTATAATTTTCTAAGCCTTATTCAGAATCACAAGAGAAATCGGTAAAGTTTAGCAAGATCAGAAGTTGGAAAACCTGTCATCTGAATTAGTTTTATCATCAAGTGCAAAGGTATATTGGAACCCAGAGCATCCACCAGCTTCTATGCTTAACCGAAGCATTTTCTCCTTAGCTTCATCTGCTTGCAATTCTTTCATCCTCTGCCCGGCATTTTTAAAGTCAATCAAATATGCACGTAAAATTATTGTCTTAGAAAACAAGGAGTATGAATGACGTGTAGAATAAAAGTTGTTTTCCTTGATCAATTGGTTACTGTATGCCGCACACTTTTCTATCAAAATGTGGCAAGCTTTTATCTTTAGTTTTATTTCTATTTCTGCTTCTATCTGACTCAAGTTTTGCACAGACACATTTAATGTAGGGTTTCAAACAATGTACTCGGAACACAAAATTTTTGGTGCATGAAACATATTCAGAGATGAGGTATGACTTACTTTAAAACTTGGTACCCAAGAAGGGCTTACATAGATTATATATGAAGTGTAGAGTTCATCTATATGTGTGTGTCTGGGTATGTAAGTAGCATGTACTAAGATATGTTGCGAACCAAAATTTGTCTTCCTTTTTTCTCTTTTAATTAATTAAGGAAAAAGAGAGAGATGATTAGTTATATAAAGATACAACTACTGTCTACTGTACATATCAAAATAAAATACAAATATATTAAGTACTACTGTATCATGGTAAAATATAGAGTAAGTGCATTCTTGCTTAATTTAAGAATCACCTGAAAAATCTGTGTTGTTAATATGGGTCATTGCCACAGAAATATACAACTATGGGATGGGAACGATAGTACCCTCTAAACCTAAAATATGCAGCTTGCTCTAGAGGAATTGCAAATATATAAAAATAAAAAAAAATGAAAATGAAACACAAAAATCAACATTGATATTACCTATGGAAGTTTTGAATCTTGAAGCCAGACAATAAATGCGATAGAGAGATAAGAAATATATGACAAGGATATAACGAAGCTAGGAATCCAGAAATACAAAAAGGAAAAAAACAAGAAAGAAATAGCATCAGAATTTAATCAACAACAAACCAAAAGATATGGAAATCGTGTAGGAAACATATAGATGATGATGAGATAATTACAACTTGAATATCCAAACATATTATGTAGAAATATAATTGGGGGAAAGAGATAGTACTCGGACAAAATTATCGGTCATATGAATGGATTCGGGAGGCGGAGATGAGGATTGAGGTTCGGAAAGGGCGGCGGAAGATGAATTTATGCTGATGGATCTTAGAAGTCTGTAATTCTGACGAATTCGAGCTGCGAAATATGGAGTAAGACGCTGTATTAAAGATCTCGAAGAAGAAGAAGACATTATTATAATTACGGTTATAATAGCTTCCCCTCTATTGCTGTTTCATTTGCAAATAAAAAAAAACGCTTCTGTTTTGATTTTGATGGATTCAAATCGAAGTGTAGGTTTTGTCTTTGATTTTGAGCGTGTGTTATTTGAAGAAATGTCAGGAATCAGAATTCGCTCTGCGTAAAATGGCTGCCGCATCTGCCTAACACACGAATCATCCCATTCCTTCGCAACGACTTATTTTAAAATGATTTAAAATTAAAATTAAAATATAAAATAATTTATAAATAAAAACATTTAGAAAGGTATTTAACTCATAATAATTTATAAATTAAAATTAAATATAATAATTATTAAAAATAATATTAATAAAAATATTTATAAGTTATTTTTAAATAAATTACAAATATTTGTTTATTTTTTTAACTTAAAAATCAACTTATATATATAAAAAATCATTGCGAAACATAAAAATAGTGACAAATAACTTATAAATTAATTTAACCAATTTATAAGTCACCGTCCAATTCGGACTAGAATCCTCTCCATTTCTTCGTCTAGATTCCTATCTCTCCATCAGCAACACATTTTAAATTTGTATTTTGAAAGTCTCTACGAGAGAATTCTTGTTCGTCAAAGTGATTCTAATACTTTTCGGAATTCTAACAAAAAAAATATTTGAAAAATACAAATTTATTTTCTTTTAAAAAATAGAGAAATATGAACTTAAAGTAAATAAAATTATAACACGAATGCTTTTTTTTTTGTTGGTTCTCTTATTTATCGTAACCTTAGTTTCACGTAAAGAATTATATTTATTAAAAAAATTAGTTTCATAAAAAAATATTTATTAATGATAGTATAAAATATCTTAAATAGTTAAATATAATAACATAAAAGGCCTAAATTTATTTATTGGCTATTATTATTATAAAATTGTTGAAAAATATTTTCAAAATTTTAAAAATAATTACTTGCTCTCGTATTATTTTATTTTCTTTACGTCGGTTAAATTTTTCTAAAAAATCGTAAAAATATATTATTTACTAAAAAGTCATAAAAATATATTATTTAAATTGGCAATGTATGTATCTCTTTTATATTTTTTTAATTGTAAGTAATAAAAGTCCATCTAAAGATATCGACTATTCGGCTCGCATTTTCGTTCTGTAACTGAGTTAATTTCTTATCCGCCCGGAGATCCGGTGACCGGTATCCCATCACTGTTACGGCGACATTCTCGGTAAGACTTGCATCTAAATATTCGTCTGTATTCTTGCATTTGCTCATCGCAATCTCTGTCTTCAATATATACGTGCACATACATGTTATTGTATACACTGATGGAATAAAACTCAAAACAAATTTATGCGGGTTTTCTCCGTCTGTGTTGTCGTACTTCACATGCACTCTATTTACGATCAAACATACGTTTTAAACTATCTAGTCAATTACCGATTTGATTATCATGGTTTTTAGAGTATATCCTCAAGGGGCAAAGTTCGATTTCGAAGCTAATAGGTTCAAAATTTTATATTTTGCAATAACACCATCTTTATTAAATTATTAACTTGTAATAGCGGTAAATTGATTTTTTTTTCAATCGTCAAGACAGCTAATTCCCCTTAACAAGTAGGTTTGCCCCTGAGAGCTAAACTTAAGTCTAAATTTTTAATGTTCTAATAAGACTGGTTGTTGCTTAGTATTGTGATGATAATTCTAGGAGTAAATATTTTCCCATTTTGGATTGTGAAAATGGATTTTAAATTCTATTTTTGCTGATAGGAATTGAGAATCCACAGTCAAGTAATGGAACCCCTTGAGGCACCTTATGGAGCAATATATTTATGAATTCAGTAAAAGGATGAGAAAGTACTTTTGCCTTTCTCTACTGCTGCAGCTGCTGCTGAAAATATGAAGTGAAAGAAAAGATTTTTTGTAGCTGACAATTATTTATTTGGATAAGAGTCATCCGAATGGTAAAATACACAAAGAAAAGGGAGGAACAAAAGACTTGTTTTGAAGGTTCTTTCACTGAAAATTTTGAAATATGTATTGGGTTTAGAACCATGATTCCATGAACAAATATATCATTAAGGTTTGGGTGCAAATTAAGTGATGACTTACGGTTTAGCATAGACTAGCGGCACCAAAACTATTCTATGAGTAACCTAGGAAAGTAGGAAGTACAGCTCGGAAAATTGATTTGGGGGAAGGAAGTTGGCATCATTAATGAAGGCGTGCACCTGGTCACTTTTTGAACCTTATGTTGATATGCCATAAACTAATCCGTGCTATTCATTTACTTGCACGATTAGATGAATCCGATGGATATAGTAGCACAAATCCAATTAGGATGAAGTTCTCACGTTCCTTGATCACCATTAAGTTCTATAGCTTTTTGTTACATTGATTATAACAAATGTTGCATTTGTGTTGGCCCACAAATAGGGCGCTACAGTTAAAATGCAACATTTGCTATAATAAATGCAGCAAAAAGCTATAAACTTCGTAATGGTCAAGGTATGACAACTCCACGCTAACCGGATCCTAAAAGAACTTATGTCCTGGAACCAAAGTCCCTAAAGTAAGAATCTATTCTCCCTTTCTTAAGGGAATTCAATCATGTTTTAGAAAAGTGAAATTAATTGTGTGCAAACGCGACAATGGTTGAAGTTCTAGACTTGTGACTTGGATTTCATGGAGATTTCAAATTTTATTTAGGTTTTTGTGAATTGTGATAGGCTTGGGGCGCTTGCAACTGATAGGCAATTGAAAAGTTGTAGACAAGACTAAATATAATATATTTTTTCACAACATATTGCAGTTCACCACTTTTAAGAAATTTAGTTTGTTGTTGTTATATAATAATAATTAATAATTATAGTAATAATAATCCTAGTTGAAGGAATATTTATATTTTATCTCTTGGTGCATCTGAGTACTTCAACAATCAACACATAAAATATTCTCATGACAGATGGCTAATTTTTGTACATTGTAATTATTAGGTGTGCATAGAGGTTCATTTCTTCAGTCCTATTTCAAAGGCTTGATTGTTTATAAATGGTTTGGGATTTTCAGTTATTAACAGAATCAGGTATCTGTCTGTCCATAAGGAAAGATGCAGAGCATTACCTCATCCAGTGAAGAAGAGAAGTTTCAAGTTCGAAAACTAGAGATATCAGACAAAAGCAAGGGTTTCATTGAACTACTGCAACAACTAACTGCATGTGATTCTGTATCTGACCAGGAGTTCCAAAATCGCTTTCAAGAGCTCAGCTCATATGGAGATGACCACCTTATATGTGTGATTGAAGATGATCGTTCTGGGAAGATTATAGCTACTGGAAGCGTGTTTATTGAAAAGAAGTTCATAAGGAATTGCGGCAAAGTTGGTCACATAGAAGATGTTGTGGTTGACTCGAGTGCTCGAGGGATGCAATTAGGAAAGAAAATCATTGGGGTCCTCACAGATCATGCTCGTTCAATGGGGTGTTACAAGGTAATCCTTGACTGCAGTTCTAAGAACAGAGCGTTCTATGAGAAACGTGGTTTTGAACAAAAAGATTTTGAGATGGCAAAATATTTTATTTGAGGAATATACATTACATGAATTCACAGTCTATAATTGCTGGTAGCTTCCTTTCTTTAACTATGATGGGCGTAAAGTGTAGAATTTGTGAAGCAGTTTACTAGGGAGAATTATGTTGGCTGTTAGCCCCAGCTCAGGTGGTTAAGCTGTTGGGTCTGGATGGTTTAAGGTATACAAGAGTGGGATCATTTTTCGAAAGTGATAGATGCCATTTCAAACAAGTTAGTGTCTGCAGAGTGGAAGTCAACCATATATCAGAGATAATCCTGCTCATAAATTTGATTTAATGCTTACAGTTCTTGTTATTACCAAGAATTTTAACAAAATGAAAGGGAGGGAAGGCAGCCTTTTGATCTTGGAAAGAAAGACTGCCGATGAGATTTTATAAGAAAAATCTAGTAGATTCAACTTTTCTGGTGGTCATTGTTAGTTTTGCATACTATACATTAAAGTTTTTGGAAATCATGGATATGAACAAATAATCATGTTGAATTTTATGCTTCATAAACCTGCTAATATCATGTCATGGGATTTGACGCATTGTATTTTCATATTCGCGTTTCTGTTAAATTTGTTTTTCTCAATTAAGAATAATGAGTCTGTTAAGTGTAGTGCTTTGAATTTTATTGAGATATAAATCATTTCCCTTTGTTCAATGTATTCAAAAGTAACAGTTACATTATTTCATCTGGAGATGGATTACTAAAAACAAAAGTTCACTATAACGTTTTTATTATTTCAATTAGTCAGATTTAATTGCAGTTGACCTAATTAAGAAAAGAATTCCGAATTATAGGATTAATATTAATTTTTGAATCCAGTATATTTTAAAATTTACAATCGATATGAATTAGTAAAATTATAGACAATACAACTATAAAAATTATAAATAATTTAATGTAATACAATTAATTATAAGATTTATTATTTTAAAAGTTGATTGAATTGCATTCTTAAATTTAAAAATAGTATTAACTTTAAGAATTTAGACTTTATTTTATATTTGAAACTTAAGGAGTATTAAATTTCAAAGACGAAATATCCAACAGAGAAGTAATGCAATTGGTGGATAGCAATTGCAGTCTCCATAACAAATAACGGCACTGTACATGCTGCATCTTGAAATTTGAGTGTGTGCACACCTCCGAGAGGGGGTGAATAGGTGTATTTAACTAAATTGAGTAACAATAATACTTTAAAACTATCTGTTAAACAATTATTCACACAAATTAATTTATGTACAAAAACTTAACACAACTGCAACCACCACCTTTGCACCCTTTAGAGTTTCTTTTATAGAGACCTATCACACAAGCCAAAGCCAAAGCCAAAGCCAAACTAGGCTTGTGTGTAAGTAATATAATTACAAGATATCTGTTAATTTCTAACACACAAAACTCAGAACAAAACGAGTAATTCGCTAAAAACTTTTTCTTTAAAGCTTTGTATTTCTCAATTCGTTCAATTGAAGCTTTAGCCAAGAATAATATATAAAAGCTAAGGAACACAATTTCAACAATTCTAATAGAATCAACATGTTAGGAAGTATTTTAAATTTGAATGATATAGAGCTTGATTTAAGGCATCTTGATACATGCATAATTAGTTCATAACGTGAAAATCAAAAATATCTCCATACAAAATATATATTGTCATCATTAAAATAAAAACTCATAAATAAACATTCTCCCCTTGATAATAATATATAACTCTACAAAGCAACTTGTCATAATTAAAACCAATAGCATATAACAACACATCTCAATCGCATTTGTTTTTTGGTAAAAGTAGGACAGTCGTGTTTACATTTTAACTATGCAAGAAAAGAACAAGTAATTGAATCAGCTTTCAATCAAAATTCTCTATAAGAATCTCTTTTGCCATTCTTAGTCCTTGAAGTCTTGCTCAATCAAGTCCCTTCCGGTAGTATATACAACCTTATCCTGACCAATGAATGTCCTATTGGCCATGTCCCTAGCGCTCAGCAGCTGCATTATATACAGCAACATGCTAATAATGTCTTATGTAGAATTTCAGTAAAAGTATATTCAATGCTATTAACATGTACTCGCACTGTTCCACTAAAATAGTCGCATATGAATTTTTTGCAAACATGAAAGATGTATTTTTGTTTCATGTGTGCTAAGACAAGTTCTATAAAAACAGGATTCCTTTTTTGTTCCACACAAAATAAAATAAAATTAGCAAATGATATTCTTTTTGTGGAACAGACTAATCCCAGAAGGCAAGAACTATATCAGAGACCACTGGTTGTAAAGCTAAATGCACAAGTATTGAAGTGAGAGGCAGGAGCACTCCACTAGTATACAACAAATTTCAAATCAAGATGCAATAAAATTAAATGCCATTGATAGTTCATTTATAAGCAATTCTAACTCAACAAAGCTGCTCAAAAATAGAAGAAATCAACAGTCATATCCAAACTATTTTGAAGTTTCCTACAGATCACCCTTCACAATTCATCTCAATATATTGCATGTCTAATCAAAACAAATTGCATCACTTTGCATGACAATTAAAGTGTGGGAATCCATAATCAGCATATCAGACGCTGAATACAGACAAAATCCTTAATGGCATGCAAGAACATAGTGGTAACTGGTAAGCATTGGTAGTGCAACTAGAAATATGAAATACAACCAATGACCATTTTAAATGAATTGTGCAGATTTACCCGTGACCTCCAACCATAACATAGATAAGAACAGATCCTAGCAAATAAATCATTCCCGAGATAGAGAAACTATATTAGGGATTTCTTCATCTGAAACAGATAAACACTCTGATTATTTACCTCAACTCACTCTGCATCTAACTAGCATGAAAGTAAAACACAAAGCTCACAGATCTATTTAAGGGATGCTAAAAAGCAACTTGTCATCCCATTCCTCCCTTATGGCAACCCAAAACTTTAAATGCAAAAATAAGTGAAGACATACTAACAGACCCAAAAGCTCAGAAATTATTAGAACATTAAAGAAAATCCAAGTAGTTGCTAATGTCTAATGCAGTCACTTTATATTCAAGACCAAGATAGCAGTACGAGTTTTCAATACCAAACAAACATCTTGTACCTAATCCCCCTAGTCGATGCCAGGCACCTGGCCTTTCAGACCACCCTGGCATCTGCCTAGGTAGCTGGGCTCCAAGCGGTTGTGAAAATTCATGAGACATCCACCTGGATGGTCCCCAGATTTCTGAGAAATAACCATGGGGCTGACTGAAATGCAAAACTGACCCTCCTATTTGTACCTTTGTTACAAACACGTTCCATAAACCATTTTTTTGTGCAAAACTCACCATTCAACTTAAATTAGTAAAAAAGAGACCCTACTGAATTTTCCGTTAAGAAAGCAAACAAACGTTATTGACATTTGACGGAAATTCACCATGTGTTTGCCCCGCATGCTACATTCAGGGCAATACAGTCATTAGACAAAAAAATACCATTTCCATCTCAAAGTATCATCGTCTTCCCACCCTTCGTCCCTCCAACAAATATTATCTGATCTTCTGACCAACAAAGCTCGCCATAACTTACAATTGTTGCCGATTCTACCATTATCATCATTTTTTTTATAAAAAACATGAAAAAAATAATAAGCCCATGCCATCTCACTTCACCAGCAATAATCCCAAAATCCTCTAAAAAATTTGAATCCCAAAATCCTCTAAAAAATACTGTGAAAGTTGGGGGATTGACTTCCAAAATCCTCTAAAAAAACCCTTTGAAATTTGAATCCCAAAATCCTCTAAAAAATTATGTGGAAGTTAAGGTTTTAAAGTAGAAAACTACAATTTTTTCAAGGATGGTGGAACATAAGATCTGCGTCGGAAATGGATTCGATATTAGAGATGATGAAGCAGCTGATTAGCTCGATCGAACTAGCGGCGACAGACAGACTTGATTGGCAAGTTCTAGCTATGGAGAAAGGAAGGTTGTGACTTAGATTGGAAAGTTCTAGCGGTATACTAACCGCAGACTTTGATAGGGAAAAATCTAGCTACCAAGAAAGGAGGGTGTCTCGATTTACCTTCAGGAAATAGATGCCTTTCTATTCTACATTTTTATAATTATTTTATTCATCTATTATTTGTTATTTTTTGATTGTTTATTTTTTTTATTTGTTAATTACTTTTACTATTATTATTATTCATTTCATTATTATTGTTATTATAATTATTATTACTGTTAATTAATTTTCAAAATTTTACTTTATTTTTTAAATATTAAAATCTTATTTTGTTACCCTTTTTTTATACATATTTTTACTTGTATTTATATTTTGAACCTTATTTTTACTTTTATCATTCCCACTCTACCCCTACATCTGTTACTCATGTCAGTTTTTTTAACAGAAAAGCCAATAGGGTCTCTTTTTTACTACTTATTCAAGTTGAAGTGTGAATTTTGTAAAAAATAAAGTTTAAAAAACGGGCTTGGAAAAAAGGTCTAAATAGGAGGGTCAGTTTTGCATTTTAGTCCCATGGGGCTATATCACTTGGGTGGAGCTCAACCCAAATATATTTAGGAATCACCAACTAACCTAAGATAGTGCTCAGTAGAATACATAAATCAGTGCTCACCTATGCATTTAGGTAAAATTTAGTACCCCAGCTTCATTTAAATGTACTTGCACCAGTCACCCTGGTCAGATATATAACAAGAAATTCCTAATAAATCGACGTATAATAAATCCATATATCTGCTAATGTAAGTTTTCAAACAATAGTGGGTAGGAAAGTTGCCAAGTGCCAACTCTAAATTTCCTACTTTTTTCACTTGAATGCCGATGTAAGTCGACAAGCAACACAGGGCATGAGAGTTCTCAAAACTACATCCATGAATTGACGCTTTGTCCAAGAAAGCATACATCAACTCAATTAGAGAGGAACTATGTGCTATAATGCTGAGCCAAGGATGTTGTACCTTAACTATAGAGGCAGTCACTGAGTTCTGAAGAATCTGAACAAATTAAATCAGCTCAATGCTAATGGCTATAGATAGAAAGCCCTAAAGGAACAATGTCATAACATGCTGTCACAGAATCAAAAAGAAAGATTCTTCAATGAGGTACTACGATATTAGCCTAAATTTGATTAAATATAAAAATGAGGTACTAGGATATTAGCCTAACTTTGATTAAATCTAAATGACTTCCAAGTACAGTGAGCTCTAACGTTTGAAAAATAATGGAAAATCTGTTAACTGTCATTTACAATGAGGAAGAAATCTTACATCAAAGAACTAAGAAAAGCACAATACAAGGTCTAATAACAGAAGCAGCAACATGTTGATACTTGATATCAATGGATACCAACAAATATCAGCCAGCTTCCTAAAATTTAATAATAAAAATGAGGATGAGAATTATGCACGTTTTTATTATAAATTACTTATGCAAGTAATATGGGGTAAGCTAACCACCCAGTAGTTGGCATCATTTAGTGTGTCCCCTTTTCCCTCTACCAAAAATGTCCTCATGCAAGTTCTCTATGAAAGTTTTAAGTTAGAGTATATGCCATTACACTTGTACCAGAATCTTAGTGCTCAGCTTTTTGTGACATGTACCACTTGTTTGCGACATTTGAACACGTCATTAAACTCTCTCATTCTGTCTTCATGACAACAGAGGGACCAATGATCCCTTTCTCTTCTACTGCTAGTGGCTAAAGAGGTTTCTTCAAATAGACCCACAACTCTGACTAGGAATTAGAATTAAAGTACAATATATAGGAACACACTGAAAATCTTGCTATTACAAAAAGACACTATTACAAGAATGTAAATAGGAGATTATTCAGAGAAAATCAACAAGTTCTTTACTATGTACCATGGTACTGTACATTGGAGTTGATCCTTGATCGAATTTTTCATCACTCTATTTTTTACTTGAAGAATCATCATTTCTGGTTGTTATATTGAAGATGTTGGAATTACCGAGGATCATATATGATTGCAAGAAAACTAGATCACTAAGCGAGTAGGTCTTTAAAATACTAAGAAGAGTTCAAAAGAAATAGTACCTCAACTTTTGAATGTGAAATAAGCGCATTCTTGTTTTCAAAACTTGGCGAGGAAGACTACATACCTCCAATTGATCAGGATGTTAGCTTCTCCCCTTTTTTTTACTCATTGGAAGGAAAAGAAAACAATAAAGCATTCCACCTTATTCTCACTTTGACCAGAACATGAACTGGTAAGAAACACTACTACTTTCGCCATTTAAATCAGTTTCTATTTCCAGCATAAATATAAATGAAACCCATTAAGAAGGACGACTCTCAAGCTACCAAGTCAAGTATCACAAGTACGATACATTTAACCATAAAAGGAAGCTATCCAAGTGTCTAATATTGTACCTTCCGCCTTAGAGAGAGATGTGGCAGTTCAAGTGCTTGGGCATGTTGTTCCCTTGCACGGTTCCTCTTTTCAATTTCGACATTAGTTTTGAGAATGAAGAACTGTCGCACAAAAGGAATTACAAAAAAAGAGCCAGCATAGATCTGCAAAGTTAATTATAATTTTAGAAATGAAAGGCTAAACAAGTATATACTGAAATTACGACTAGAGAATCTAAGGCTAAAATCTAGCTCTATGAAGAGAAAAAAATGCTCAACCTAAAAAAAAAAAGAAAAAAAGAAAAAAAATTACATACAGCAAGAATAGAGGTTAATCTGGCCAAGCACTTCAGAACCATTTTATCAGTAAGCAAATACACTAAAATATATATTGGAACTCATTAAGAGGTCTCAGAAAGTAAACAGGTTACTGTCCTTCAACTTATCTTAAAGCAAGACCCGATCCTAAAACTTTCAGCTATGAAAGCAGGAAAACAATAGGATAAACATAATCTGAATTCATTTATCAAAGATGGTAAAAGAAGAACTTTCGGAGATATTAGAACTTACTACACCAAGAAGGGGGTATTTGGTTCAGCCAGTCAGGATGTACTGTGGCCGAAATGTAAAGGCTTATTACTTTGATGTGATATTTATCCTTCTCTGGAACATTCAATTGCATTGCAATAACAATTACGTCCTTAGTGAGAATATGCCACTGTGGCTCTTTCATGTTATATGGATGTAATGTCCCATTACTTTCGTACAGGTAATGTGCACATTATGGGAGAAAGTTTGATATTATGAGAATACTTATGAATGTAATGGGACATTATAACAAAAAAGTCGCATCAATTTTGGTTCATAAAATCCACAAAGGATGATCAAGTCGCATAAGAAGACAAGAAGTGCATTCCTATTTCTTTCTTCCAAAATAAGTATAGTATATTCAAATTCAGGTTTAAAAAAAAACTTTTCACACCGACCTCGTGTTGTTTCATATGAAAACCCCCAAATACTTATAAGCTCCTCTAAGAAGAGTTTAAGACAAGATCTTAACTTGAAAACTTCTAAAATACGACCAACCCCGCTGTAGTACTACCAGAACTCCGTTGTTAAGTACTTTATGTCGTATTAGTTATTACATTTGCAGTCAGTAAAGATATTACAAGACTAGGCCTTCGTTTAGCCACCTATATAGTGTCTTATTAGTTATTACATTTGCTGTCAGTAAAGATATTACAACTGCCGCCATGAACAAAAATCACCAAAGACCATCAAAACAGCCATTGCCACAGGCCCACAACCATAACTTCCACAATGCAATTGCACCTTAACCACCAACACAACATATCCTTCCCAAAATCATCAGCAGTAGCGCCAACACGGTTATATTTCTCTCATAATTACAACCCACAATTCAAAGCAGTGTTACCTGAAACATGATACATTTAAGTACGAGTACACGGTACACTATAAAGCTAAAACGCGATACGCTAAGATATCTTTATATAAGTTCTTATAACTATAAATTCTCTTACAATCTAAATGTAACAAACTTAAGTTTTATAGAAGATTTTTAATTGAATCAACAAGTTAAATGTTTTATAGATATTTTAGTACAAATGTAATGTATGAGCATCTAATATTAAGTTATAATATTGATATTTGTGCAATTATAGTTAAACAATAAAGAAATTTTTAAGTGCGCTAAATTTAGAATATTGGTACGTAAGATTACCCTGTTTGGGTACACAAATACCAAACTACTAATACGCGATTTGCTAGGTTTATAAGAGTATCTGGTAACTTTGGTTCAAAGTTTCTGTGTACTGGCCATTATCTTGTTGTACAAAAACGGTTTTGGCCATTATCGAACCACAACCTTGTATAATTTGAAGAATCAGTGATTATTCATGTATAGGGTATGTTAACAAATAGTAATTATACAGACTATATAGTACCTAAGTTAACTAAAGCTTAAAAAAATGTGGCCATTTTACTTGGAAACATATATATATATATATATATATATATATATATATATAAATTAAAAAATTTGTATCCACATAGTACCTAATTAATTATAATAAAATATCTTAAGAAAACTTACTATTCAATTTTTATGCAATGTAGCATTATACATGTCTACCAGATGTCTGTTTTATCATTTGAGCAGTGTTATGTGTACTAGATATTATTTTTTGTGAACTTAATTGATACATCCTATTGTTCTTATTATTTATAATTTTTTCATGATTTTTTTAAAAAAATAAAGCTCCTAAACAGCGAGTATCGCTTGAAACCGATACCAAAACCATATCAAGTCAAAAAACAAACTTCCAAAACACAAACCACTACCACAACTTTGATTACAAGTATAGCTACCAGTAAAATTATCACTATATATTATACAAGTCATATGTAAAAATAACATACATAAAATTATCAACACCCTTGAAATTTAATATATTCGTCAAACAAGTAAAAGGTGAGGGTTTTAGTTTCCTTCAATTTCAAGTTATTTGTTTTCATTTCCTACGTTTATTAGACACCTGGAGGATTCTAGGGATATTCTATAGGAAAACTGGAAAAGTGGTATTAAACAAAAAACACCATATAAATAATGAATAAATGTATGATCAAACTGTCACATTAGTTCGAAGCACATGAGGTATTGTTGGCAAAAAGGCTTCAGGGGACCAAAGTGTAGATACACTCTGAAAACCATATAAATTGAGTGTCTTAAAGCATTTAATTATTCAAGAGGTGGAACATCAATTCACACCTGAAGCAGAGGAAGCATGTAAGAGACAAAGGTGATGAATCCTCTCCGTGTAACTATCATCTCTCTTCAAGCAACAATTCAACCAGAGATATAATTGTATTAGAGAGCTAATAATGAAACTAGGCCTGACAAAATATAGTTATGGGTTGATTTTAGTTTATAAAATTTGGTTATGGTTCCATTTAAGAACTGAAACTACATTACCTATTTTTAATATAGGTTGCGTGGGTTGGAACCATATAGTTATGGGTCAAATATAAGTCGACCCATATTTCAAATTTCAAGCTTGCCATTTTTATAGTTCACTTTCTATATCTAATGTTTTATACATTCTTCCTCTCTCTAAAAATATTTATACACTCTAAAATTTGTAGATTCTCTCTCTAATTTTTTTTACACATCTCTAATGTTCTTTAAACTTCCTCTCTCTAGCTAAAAAAATCTGATTATATTTTCTCTCTAAAATATGTGGATCACTTGATGAAGATTCTTTTAACTGTGTATTATTAAATCTGGGAAGATCAAAATTTATATATATCATTCATGTACCCAATTCACACGAATTAACTTGTTTCATGGGTATATATAATAATAATTCCGTTTCAAAATATAAAAAAGATATTAACTTTTGAAAATTAATTTGACGCACATATATATTGTATATATTGTAAACATGCACAAAAATGATATCACTTATTAATAATTATGAAACTATAAATCTAATCATTACTAGTACTTATTACATACTTTACAATAGTAATCATTGTATTAACTAGGATTAAAGGATTATGTGTCAATTTTAATTTAAAAATGACTCAAAGTGACTTCAAAATGTTTTAATGATTAGATTTATGGTTTCATAATGATTAGATTTAAATATATTTTAGAACGAATTAAATATTATAATGACCTAGCCAAAATTCAACTTTTTTTTATAATAAGTTGAAATAATATTGCAATCCAAGAGTTATGGGTTAAAGATTTTCACAAATAAAATATCTTTTGACATTTACTAAAAAAAAAAGAAGGAAATAGCAAAATTTTGAATACTAATCTCACAAGTTATTCATCTAAGTCACTTAAAAAAATTAAATTTAAAAGTGACTTTATATTTTAAAAAGGACATAGCATTAATATAAAAAACATCCGAGTGTAACCAATTGCTTCCGCGATAGCCAGATACTCTCAGGAAGGCACCACCAGCGAATCAGAAATGGATCTCTTTCAATTCAAAAAATTAGAATGAACATAAAAATGGGTTAAAATATAGTTATTCAGTTTGGACCTATTTTTCATTTCAAAACTATAGTTTCAAACTTTAACCAACCCACCTCCTATAAAATAGTTAACCAACCCAATAGTTCTAATTAAATTTGGGTTGACCCATGGTTTATAACTTATATTGCCAGGCCTAAAGGAAACTATGGAATGAGAAAAAAAAAACTACAGTAGTGAAGGGCCATACCTCAGCAGATCACCTAGAATGACAACACCAAAGAGATTAAGCGCACCCAAACCAATGACCATCAACCTCTTTGAGGTGCTGGTTTTACTGCATAGCAAAAAATTAACCTTATTAGGAAGTTAAAAAGAATTTGAAAATAAACCTATCAATATAACAGAGAGAAATATAGGAAACCTGAATTGCCATTGCTTCTCCATGAAAAATTTCTCATCTGCCTCAACCCTATCAGCCCAATTTCTTCCAACATTTTTCTCCCTTTCACTCTTCTGTGAAAAAGCTGTTCGTTGCATTGATGGAAAGCGATACAGAATATTTCCCTGCATGAAATGGCTTTGGCCATGTGAGCATTTAGAGAGAAATAAAAAGAGGAAAAAAGGTAATTAGTAAAGACATCTATAGTCCAAATGCACATTCCAAACTGCTATACCTCCCCTAAAGAATATTTACTAATGACTTTTCTTCCACTTTTTATTTCTCTCTAAAGGACTTCTTAACCTCCCAAATTGTTCAAGGAATGACATGGAAGTAGATTAGGAAAAGGAGGTTAAAACATGATTTTGTGTTTCCAAAATTTTAAACTGGGACTTGGGATAAGATATCAATCATATTTAAAATAATTAGAAATTTAGCTGAACTTCAAGTATTTGACCAAGACTGAGATGCTTTTCGAACAACTATTACTTCTCACATGATGGACAATAATATGACATCAATAATGAATAACAAGCAAATCTAGTGTATAACAAGCACCAAAAAGAGAATGAGAGGCTACATATGCATACTTAAGATTGAAATGTGTTCTACATATACACAATCTGAACGCACCTGTTCATCTACTACTGGTTGGCCGTCAAATCGTAAAAGTACAGGTAAGATATATGAGTCATCATTCTGTAATAAACAAAAAGGCAGACATGCACAACCATGGTAAGAAACTTTTTTTTTTGACAAGTAAAGCAATAGCTTATTGACCAATTACCATTCAGCTTGAAACCTTAATTACTCGAGGAAAAGATGGTGTCTATTTAACTGCTTTAAAGAAAATACAGACATATATGTTATAATAGCTAACAGCAGAGGGCCATATTTAATGAGGAACCAAAACGCGCTTAGTACACAAACAAGAAACATCTTAATGCTCAAACAAATAATAAGGTAGATGTGTGTTTTCTTAGCAAGCCATTTAAACATCATCCAAATCAATAAATGAACAATAAGCATTTTAAACTCAAAACATAATAAACAGGATTTTGTGCCATAGTATCATCTAGATCAGGTATGTCAAGATTGCATATACCATTTGCACTGTACTCTCCATATCAAGATATGGGGCAAGCTCTTCTGCTGTAGTAACACCTCCATTCGATGCAATATATTGTCCAATCTGCAAATAGCAGCCATAAAGAACCATTAGATATCATAACTAGCCAATTATTAAGTTATACCAGGACTTAAAGAAAAAGTTTAAGATCTCTAAAGAAGAGGAATCAGATCCAAGGTGATTTCTCAAGGAAAAGAAGAATGACGATACTTGCACATAGGGCCTCACCAAGCTTATTCCAACATCCAAACCATTTTTTTTAAAGAATGACTAAACAATGATTTGCAGTTCACAAATAAATACACTGAGATCTAAAGGGAAGAGTTTGTTCTACAAAACTTCATTTATCATCAGCATCAAAAAAAAGAAAGCACTTTGGAATACTAGCAAAATTAGTTTTCATTTTTGGCAAGTATAGCAAAATTAGTTTTCATTTTTGCCAAGGTGTTGTAGAGTTTAACACAAGGCAAACCAGAAACCTGGGGGAATATAACTAAATAAGAGCATTTGAACAATAATGATACTTATTGTTCTGGATAGATGGTTATTGGTTTGATTAAGATTTCATTTTTTCAACATTTCATAAACCTATCAATTCGCATTTTCTATCTCAGTGAATCATATCTTCTCCATTCATTTCAGTTGCAACCCTAAAATTTGAATTTTGTACGATGTAGTCTTTTTTCCAATTTGCCAGAATCAAATTCAAAAGCCTCAGAATTCGTCACTCAAATCCTGGGCTTGCCAATTTAGAAAAGGATTAGCATAAATAGGTCTTCTTGTAAGCAGTTTAATTATTCATTTGCCATCAGATTTAGCCAATTCCCAAGTTATGTAGACAACTTTGATACAAAAAAGTATTCACAAATTGAAGAACTTTGATACAGAAATTGCACTCAAGAATTTATGAAACTTTGATGCAAGAAGGTGCACTGAAGCATTGGATAGTGTTGACCAAATTTATAAGCATCTTTTCAATCATTCACTCTGACATATAGCAAAAATAAACTTTTCTTTTTATGTAATGTGATTTACTACTTCAGAGTTGTTTCGCTGGTTGATGCCTCGACAGAACTCCTAGCTCTGACAACCTACTTCTGTCTGAACACTAGACCTTATTATATATTCGTACACTGTAGCACAAAAGCTCAGTTTTGCACACGGAGAAATATCGAGATAGACACATCCTCTATGTCTATGTTAACACAAAGGGGAATGTATCCATTTGATGAACCAAAATGAATGCAAATAACTTCTGAGAAACATAAAATAGATGATAAAAAAACAAAAAACAAATGGAGCTTAAAAAGGACATATAATTGACATATTAATTGCAAATGGAGCTTAAAAAGAACATATAATTGGGCTGTTATGTATGAAACGAAAGTTCTCCATAACCACGAAAGTCCTAGAATATGTAAGCATGAAGCCTTGAGATGCGTGCGAACACCTCGGCGGTCTCTATTGTCTAGTTTCAATTTTAACAAGGGAAGTTTAGATAGTGTTTTGCTAATAAAATTACAAAATGGAGGTATATTGAAAAGCACTGAGAAGTCAACACATAGACATTGGTATAGTTAAAAATAAAATGAAAAATTGAAAGTAAAGAACCACCAATTCCGTAACCCATGCTCAATTATTACCAATTTCCACCTTTTTTTTTCAATACCCTGATTAGGATCACCATCACCAAATACAAATGAGAAAATCTACAAGACAGCCATTAAAGGAGTTAGTTCATTAGCAAAGTCAGAACATATCAATGAAACATAAACTTTTAATAAAGAATAATTGCTTACAGATTCAACAAAATTCAGCCCATCATTATCTTCTCGCACTTTTCTCCTCCAATAGTAAGATGCATCCAAGTACCTAATAGAAATTATGTAAATAAAAGCACTATAATAATTAGAGTTTCTTCCAATCTTCTACTTCTAAATTAAAAAATGGGAGTATATTACATGAATAACTAGGTACCGCAAGCCTTTTGAATAACAAGTCAAATGGATTTGCACGGATAATATTATGATAACAGGTTTTATCTACAATAAAATAAAACGATAAGTGTTGATAGAAGTTCAAAATTAACCTCATTCGGCATAAACTATCCAATATTATATGCGAAACAGAATCCTAGAAAAAAGTGAAACACAATCAGCCCAATTTGACTAGTTATGCTACTATCAACAAAATTAGTTCCTATTCCTGAATCAAGCTGCTAGCATGTGATGCAGATGATTTGTTCTGCATGTATGATGGAAAGCACTTATTGATTAAAATGACAGTAAATCACTTTGTCCCCAAGTCTGTGTCAATGTTTCCATGTTAGAGTGTAAGATACTAAGAGAGCGGTAATTGCCTTTAAAGTTGAGAGTGGCAAAGCAGTTAGGAAAGTTCAAGAAGGAAGGTGCATCAAGCCAATTTTACCATTTCAGATTCATTTTACTCATAATCCGAATTCGACGAGAAAACTAGTGCACAGAACTTTGAGTAGGAACCAAAAAGATCGACCTAGCATCAATTCTTAATTTCCAGACAAGATAACTAGTGCACAGAACTTTGAGTAGGAACCAAAAGGATCGGCCTAGCATCAATTCTTGATTTCCATACGCAGTCCCAGTGGGAGACACTATATACATTAAATTACCAAGAATGCAATACAAACTCAATTCAAACGCACTCCGTTTGACCAATATACCCAAGAAAAAAGAAGCCTATCTCAAAATTCTAGTCCAAATTCTGTCATCCATTGGATATCAGAGACATTTTATTGTCATTACCTGACCGTTACATAATTCGATAATAACAATAACTAACTGTTGTTCAAGTAAGTGACAAATAATGGAAATGGAACAAGAACTTGTAAGAATTCAATTAATTGAGATCCATTATACCTTTTACTCGAGAGGATAACAATAATTGCAGTAAATACAAGAACAATCGAAGCAAATAATGCTGTTCCAAAGGAAACTCTAACTATATACTCAGCATCATACTGTAGAAGAAAAGGATATTTTGGTAAACCCTTGGATCCAGCATTGATTCTTCCAAAGAAACACAAACATGAAGAAGAAGAAACAAGGGCAATACCTTGGCCTTTTCAACAAGAGGTTCATATTTTATCCAAAGTGACTTGGCTGCAAGCTTTGATCGGTAATCTTTTGGAAAAACATAAAGAACATCGCCTTCATCAGAAACCTGTTGATACCATATACAAAATGATTGCTCTAAGGAAATAAAAACTTCCAAGATCTAAGCATATATATGTAGAACATGTTCACTATTCCTTAAACACTAGGCTGAGGAACTGCAAGTCATCATAGTTTCAAATTTTAAAAAGTGATTTCATAACATCCCCAAATTTAAACTACCTACGGTTAATTTGAGCTGTGTATAACATTTTGAGGATCACTCAGGAAAGTAAGATTAAAAAGGATATGTAATTAATCTGCAAATTATGTAACTGGTTTTCATGCAGGGTTTGTCATATTACAAGTTATTGACCTTACAGTGCAATGCCCAAAAAAATTATGAACAATAAATCACTCAACTCAAGAACTCAAAACTCTAAACTACCCTGTCCCTAATGCCAGTTATATAATTTAGTTTCACTCTATACTCTACTTCATAATTGGGCCTGTAACTTTCTCTCTTTTCCGGAACTCATGGCCAGCTCTGCAAAGTGTACCCTCTAAGCACCACACAAATCTCTTTATTAACAGCAAGTAACTCATTAATCTATCAATTCCACTAATTATTATTCACCTGCATCGTAACCATACTAAATTTATTAAGCTAAAAGTCCACATATAGAAATCCAATTCAATTTCTTACGACATATATCAATCAATTACAGAATGTAATCCAAAAGAGCAATACTCTGTAAACTAAATGATGAATAATAATTAAATTAACCACCTCCAGGAATCCATGAGTGTCAGCAGCAAGAGCCTGCAAGGCCTTCTGAGCTTCATTCAAGTTGATCCCAGCCTTGCTAACTACGTCACCGATCGTCACTCTCCCGCCGCAAGCATCAACAGCATCCATCGTTCGCTTACGAATATCCGACGGCACCTTTTCAGTCTCGATGACCCTACTGGCCCTAATTACAGGAACGCCATAACAGCCTCTTCTAGTACTGTATCGACTGCTTATTTTTTTGCTCTGGCAAAGAAACCATGAATACGAAGTTCGAGACCTAATAATGGAATGGAATTGAGAGATTGAAGAAGAAGGCCTTTGAGAGAAGGCGGTGGAGGAATGTGACTTTGCTGTTATTGTGAAGAAGCAGCATTTGGATATGGAGGACGCCATTATTTCTACTTTTTCCAGGAAGACGTTCAGAGTCTCTTAACAAATTTTCAGGTTTCCGCCATTGGAGAACGAGGGTTTCGTACATGTACGATATGATCTGTTTTTGAAAATTTTGTTTTCTGGCATGGAGATTAGAGAAAGGAAATTACAATAATTCTAGGGGACCGGGGTTTAGGGACATTTCTAGTGACCGGCTGATGTGGCACAGCCACATCAGAATGAGAGTGGAAATGAAAAAATAAGTCAATTACCCAGAACAGAGGAAGCCTCTTCTCGTTATGCCAAACAGCGAGGTATCTCTAGCATTAATATTATCTTCCTTCCTCTCTTATGCCAGACGCCGAATTGAACTCCAACATCACTGAACAAGAACTCCTGCTTCGCTGAACAAGCTTTCTCCTAAAATAACATCGACTTTCAAGGTATTTTCTTCCCATTTCTCCTCCTACTTCTACTACTCTCGTACTGTTAAATTCCCAAAACCCTAAAATTTGTGCAAACTCTTATTTTGGATAAAAAATTTGTGCAAACTCGTTGAGAATCGAAAAGGAAGGGATTCGTCTAATTGGGAGAGGCAGGTACATGTCTTAATTTGGTTCAACTGTACAATTAATTTGATCTATCTACTTCCATTATTTCAGAAAATAGAAAAGCTCTCATTTATATTTTCTGTGTATTTTTTAATTTATTAATTTTTTTGTTGCTAATTATGTTTTTTTTAATTTTGTCTTTCATTTCTGTTAAATCAAAACAAGAAAAGAAATTTCGAGGTGACTTTTCAATCTTCATGTTGATGTATACTCGTACTACTGTGAAAGCGCAAAATATGGGGATTTTCTTTCACAAAATAATAAGTATTTTTCGGAACTAGAACTGCATACAAATATCAACAGTCGGGTAAAAACATCATTTTTAAGCAATATTAACCATCATTTTTGATTGCCAAGCCCAAATTTTGTAAATACTTTTTTCTCATCAACGTTTTTCTGAATATGTATGTAAAGTTTAATCTTTTACATGATGCTCAAGAACTGTTTGATAAAATGCCTGAAAGAAATGTTGTGTCCTGGACTACAATGATAACTGCTTTCTCTAATGCTAAGGTTTATGGAAAGGCGCTGGAGTACTTGATTTTGATGCTTAGAGATGGGGTTAGCCCATTGTGCACACATCGGATGCAGTTTTCTGGAGTCTGCCAGATTAAAAAAAATGAAATGTTATAGAAGAAAATATACATAGAAAAGACAAACTTTAGAGAGTGAATGCCCAATTGTATGGGTTCTATATAATCATAAGTTAAAGTCTGAAAAACCCATAACATGTTTGATAAAACTCCTAAAAAAGATTCCTGTAATTAGAAAGTGAATGTCTTCTTGTTGGATTCACGATAATTGGAATTGTGAAGTTTAATAGTATTTGTTGCAGTTTGACTTTTCTGTACTAATTTTTTTTATGATGTTTATAGATATATATTGATGAACGTGGATAAATACCCACTTACATTTAAATAGTATGCATCATGAGTTGTTTAAAACGAGTGTTTGGACTTAAGACTGAGATCGGGGTTTGTTTGTTGTACTGATTTTGACTTGCATTCAGTTCAGTTTGTTGTTGTCGTGGGTCTACAAAGCATGGTAGAGAGCAACGAATTTGATTTAAGGATTCAATATGCGTGCCCGCTCCAATAAGAATGGAAATGAAGGTCGAATCTATTATGCGTGCCCGAATGGAAAATGTGATTTCTTGGGATGGTGCAAAGTTATAAATGAAGAAAAATCATCAGCAACTATTGAAACACAGCTACCAAATAATTTCATTATGCGTGATCCTACTATAATTGACATGAGATATGAAATCAAATTATTGAAGAAATTAGTTTTTGTAATACTTATTCTTTGTTTGTTTGTTCTTATGAAAAATTAGTCGTCTTTTGTTGGATGTTGTAATGGAGGTGAAATTGTGAAAGAAGTTATAATTGACAAAGTTGGTTTGTTCTGTAATCAGAATGATTATTTCCATTTCCACAGGCGTATGTGGATGGATGTCTGTCTTTTATTAACCAAGTGAGCAAAGTGATGTCCAACAAAATAAGAGGCGTTGTCATGTTACCCGATATGCTCTTCACTATTGCTTCTCCTGGGTCATTTAAGACTTCGACTAAAGAACCTGGAATGCTATTCTCTAATACAATTAAAAGTCACCAATAACGCGAAAAGTATAAGCTGTACAAAAATAAAGTTAACAATTTAAGAAGTTGCAATACTAGATTATCACTCAAGTCATTACCAAATATAGTACCAAGAACCCATTGCTATACTAGATTATCACTCAAGTCATTACAAAACATTCGATTACACGAAAAGTATAAGCTGTACAAAAATGAAGTTGACAATTTAAGAAGTTGCAGTACTAGATTATCACTCAAGTCATTACAAAACATAGTAACAAGAACCCATTGCAATACTAGATTATCACTTAAGTCTACACGAGTAGGTCCCTCTCAAAGCAAAAGCATGCAGTGTCCTCCTCCTTGAACTTCTCAGTAAGTCCCTACAAGAGAAATTGATCCATCAGACATATACCGCTATGAGAGTTCGAATTAAATTATACAACAATTATGATGTCAGTTGCAATTTCTAACTTTTAACAATAATTGCAATATAGAAAATTAAATATATTTTATATAACTTTTAACAAGCATATAGTTTGAAGTTGAAATCAAGCACCGTCTTTCTTAAAAAATAAAAGTGGGAAGTCGAAATTTTAAACACTGCTCCTGAAATACCAGTGGCCATTATGTTCTGTATATATGTCTGCATATGCTCCAGATCTTCTTTAACTATGTATACTGAATGTGTGATGTACATTATAATGATTTATAATGAATTCAATGTCTTAGAGCTTTATCAAGTGGGTTTTATAATAAAAGCAGAAAAGAAAGTGTGTAGTCTTAAAGTCTGATGTAACAATCATGATCTCAGTTCCATAAACATTAGCATTAGAGAAAGCAGCTATCATTGTAGTCCAGGACACAACATTTCTTTCAGGCATTTTATCAAACAGTTCTTGAGCATCATGTAAAAGATTAAACTTTACATACATATTTAGAAAAACGTTGATGAGAAACATCGGCATGAGAGAGGAAGGAAGATAATATTGATGCTAGAGATACATCGCTGTTTGGCATGGTGAGAAGAGGCTTCCTCTGTTCTGGGTAATTGACTCTTTTTTTTCACTTCCTCTGATGTGACTGTGCCACATCAGCCAGACACTGAAAATGTCCCTAAAGCCCGGTCCCACTAGAATTATTGAGGAAATTATGCTGAAGTGTGGAGTTATAGCGGGAGTATTCTAGTCGTGGAGTTACAATTTTAACCTCTGGGCGTTATCATCTCAATTCTTGACAACGGCCCATTCAAAGGCACTACAAAAGAGAATATTGGGCTTTTTCTGGATTGGCCTACAAGAGTTTAATTAAGGATAAATTACATATAGTAGTACATTTTTAAAAATAATTACAAAAATTATATACCTATAAAATAATTATAAAAGTATTATATTTTTTTGTTTTTATTTTCAATCTTAACATAATTAAAGGTCCTTAAATTAAATAATTAATATGTAATGACTGACATGGCAATTAATATGTAATGACTGACATGGCAATATCAGTGTAATTAGGATTCTTTAATTTAGGGGATTAGTTTTGGTAGGTGCCATTTTCTCTCTCATTTCCTCCTACTGCGATTTTATGTACGCCACTGCAATTCTATTCTTCTATTTTCATATTTAAAGACAAAAGCTGAAGAGTGAAGAGAGAGGATGAAGACACCAGTGGAGAGAGAAGATGAAGACGATATTTTACCATTTTCTCTCTCATTTTCTTCTATTCTGCCATTTTTTCTTCAAAAGATGAAGACGCCATTTCTGCCATTTTTGTATAAAAGATGAAGACGTCATTTCTGCCATTTTTGTATAAAAGATGAAGACGCCATTTCTTCCATTTTCTTTTATTCTGCCATTTTTTTCTCTCTCTTTCATTCTTCCAATTGTTCTTCATATTTTTTTGTACTCTGTTTTTGTAAGTACTTCTATTTTACCTCTCTCTCTCTCTCTCGAGCACCAATTTTTAAGGTTTTCTCTTTAATTTCATTCATTTGGGGTTTATGATCGTAATTTTATGCAAAATATGCGTTTGATTATGAATTTATGATCACTTTTTTTGTTGATTGGTGTTGATTGGTGTTTACCTTAGTATAAAAGTTTGGTTACCTCAGTATTAAAGTTTGGTAACCAAACTTTTATACCAAGGTAACCAAACTGTCATACCAAGGTAACCAATCCACGTCCACACCATCAATTTTTTCATAGTGCAGTTGGTAACCAAACCTTCACACCAAGGTAACCAAACCTTCATACCAAGGTAACCTTGGTATAAATGTTTGGTTACCTTGGTATGACAGTTTGGTTACCTTGGTATAAAAGTTTGGTTACCTTAGTATAAAAGTTTTTGGTTACCTTGGTATAAAAGTTTGGTTACCTTAATATAAAAGTTTGGTTACCTCAGTATAAAAGTTTGGTTACCTTGGTAATTACCAAGGTTTGGTTACCTTGGTATAAAAGTTTGGTTACCTTACTATAAAAGTATTGGTTTTCTTGTTATAAAAGTTTGGTTACCATGACATTACTAACGATCTTCTCCTCTGTAGTATCTTGAGAATTTCCTTTTACTACCAGAAAATGGTTGCTCCCGCCGCTACCGCCCCAGCCTCTACCTCCACCGTCTCTGTAACCACCACTTGAGCCACCACCAATGTAAGACCCCGAATTTTATGAAATAAAAGTATTCAATTTTTCTTATAATTACTATTCAGTAAATGGTTAAATTGATAAAAGTTTAAAGTATTGGGTGAAATATGAATTTTTTTTCAAAATAAGCAAGTGGTTAAAAAATAATCATTGTTGTCGGGGAATATTCGTTTGGTCGTGGAATATTCTTTCTGTCGGAGAATATTCGTACAACGGCGCAGCTATTTGTGGGCCCCATAACGAATAACTGTCGGGTGAAGGAAAACGACAAATTTGAGTTTTTACAAATAACGGCGTAATTGTTACCGTTAACACTGTTGGAATACCCGGTGGTTAAAATACAGTAATACGCGTTATTGCACAGTAGCACACGGTATTGCATAGTATTTTTGAAATTATTGATTCTTACGTAAGAAGGCACTACTCAATAATTGTTACAGTAATTACTGTTCAATATTTTATTTTATTGATTCAATAATTGCTGCGTTGATATTTTATATTATTGTTGTTTCAATAATTGTTGATGCACAATATTTTCCTTTATCAGATCAATAATTCATATTATTTGAATAATATTATTAGATAACATTATTGGCAATGTCTAGAAAGTTCTGTCTAAGGAGAGGTTTGGTCATCTAATTGCGCGCCAGTAAGGAGAAATTCTTATTGGAAAGCCCCCTCTTTCCTGGGAACGGCCTGGTTGTCATAAATGTGATTCTGTAATATTATTTGTTAATAATTAATTATTGATTCATATGATAAGAAAATATTTATTTTATGTGGATATAAATGAGGGATATATTTTTGTGGTTAAAAAATGAAGGAGTTAATGTTGAGATTTTATCCGTATTTTTGTCAGAACGGAGGTATTGAAAATCAAATTAGGGTTTTTAAGATATTTTGCGATGGTTATAATTTTTAATCCAACCGTTGGATCGTGGTAATATTTGGATATGTTATACATATATAAGTTGAGTATATATCCATAAATTTTGAACCGTTAAAAATGAACGTATGGTTTGTTTATGAATTTTACGAGATGACTGGTTCAGAAAGTGTTGAATTTTCGAAGTTTATCATTTTGATGGAAAATTCTAGAATTGGTGGGCTCCACTTGTGGTTGGTGAAGAAATGTGCTGAATTATATTTCAAATGTGGTGGGTGGGAATAGTAGCAGGTAAAGCCATCAGGTTGCAGGTCAAACCTACCAAAATTTTCCTATAAATAGAGGGCTAAGTTAGAATTGAAAATCACACCAAAAACATAAGCTTTCTCACTTTCTCTCTCTATATTATGAAGCATATTTTGTGAGTATTTAGATACTTTGAGAGTTGCTATTCAGTGCAAGTTTTCTTCGGCTTTACATTCCGGTCAGAAGTACTGCTGTTTTGAGGTAAGGGATGGTAAGGGATATTAAGGGATTTTAAGGGTTGTTATGATTTTCAGTTTCGTAATTTTTCTGATCTTCAAAAATTCTGAAAAAATTTGAAATGATATTTTGATGAGTTTTCTTGATTGTGTCCAAAAATGGTGATTTTTGGATGTATAGATTGAGAGTTATGAATTTTATGAGAAAAGACTATTTTAAAAGTAACTGCTTATAATTCCTTGTGGTTAACTCCAAAATTGATAAAAATTTTATTGGGAGTACATGTATATGATAGAAGTATACTCTGTAAATTTCAGATTTTTTGGACAAAAGTATAATTTTTGATAAATGTTTAAATATTCGGCTATTTTGGCCATATGAAAAATAGTAAATGACTTTTAAAAATTCTGAGAAAAATATATGTTCAATATGGAACTATATTCTGCTAAATTTCAGAAAAGAAATATTTTTGGAACTGATTTGGTATTTTTCATAAAAATAGTCTAGCTATGAGTAAATGAATAAAATATGTTTTGTGAAGAAAGAAAATTGGAAAATAGGATTTTATGGCTTGAGAATCCTATATGAGGTATATGCAGATTTTTGATGAGGGTTTTGGTTATTGATGATGAAATTGTAAGAGTTGGCATTTTATGATGATTAAATGCATTAATTAGTAAAGTGTAAACAATTAAAATAAATTGTTTATAAATTTAAGTAATGTTATTCTTTCAATATCATTATACCGAAATATTGGTATGGATTTTATTGTGAAATTTCTATCTTTTGTGTCGGGGTTACTATTCATGAGTTACTATTCACGATTTACTATTCATGAGTTACGAATATTACTCTTGAGATTAAAACTATATGTTGATCATATTATTTTTATCATCATATATAACATTTTTATAATCCTAATGTTGAATTTCTCTTTCACTGGAGTGTAAAGATGGGTAGATTATTGGTATGATCATGACTAGGGTTCTCTTTGGCCTGTAGTGCAAAGTTGAATTGTGACTGGTATGATCATGACCATTGAATTTACAATTGAATATCTTTAGCTTAAGTGTAAAGATGAATTGATTAACATGGTTATAATTATGGTGTATATAAATTCAGAAATGATTATATATTTCTTTGAGATATGAATATATTTGGCCTGTAGTGTAAATATTAATTGTTGAGGAATATCTTTGGCCTGTAGTGCAAAGATGAATTGCAGATGAATATCTTTGGCCAGTAATGCAAAGATGAACTGTTGATGAATATCTTTGGCCTGTAGTGCAAAGATGACTTGTTGATGAATATCTTTGGCCCGTAGTGCAAAGATGAAGTTATTAGTATGATTATGAACATGAACTGTGATTTGGTATAACCATGATGTTTGATGTTTCAGGTGATGAAAATTATCTTCGTCCTAGATGAGAAGAGGAATTAGGAACTACAGTTATGATTATGAGTTATTCGTATGATTGTGGACCAGAATTGTTGATTGATGTTACAGGGATAAAACATTGTTGGTGGATTTTTAACATGGAGAAAATAATAGACTTTATAGTCTATTTGACTCTTCTAATGGATTGCTCGTTCCGCTGCAACTATGGTTGAAATTTTTATCATTTACCATATGTTCTAAATCTCTGATTTATTATTGATGAAGGCTATTGATAATTTAATTATCTTTAGTCATGATATTCTTTACTGAGCTAGTTGTGCTCACCCTTTTGCTTCACAATTCCTTTCAGGTAATAAGAGTGTAGCTGGGTCGAGCGAGGGTAACGGGGAAATAGAACGGTGGTCTCTAGCTGTGGATGTTCTCCCGAAGCAGTATAGAAAAGTTCATTTAGTAGTTATATTTGGTGAATCCAATAGGGTAAGGTGTACCCAACGTTGGAAAGGTGGTTTACCACTATCATACAAGATGTCTAACGACATACAACCTCGTGTCATCATAAGACAGGGATGTGCTCATCCACTTGCTGAGTATATATACGAGCACTACCTATATAATCTTGGTGTTTGTTTGAAGTATAATTCTCAATTAGAGACAGTAGAGATAATGATAAGTCAAGAGAAGACTCACCATTGGGAAGAATATGATAGTAATCTTCTCGTTTTTCTTTGGGGTCTATTGGGTAAACCAAGGATAATTCTGTGGCCATATGATATCTATCATAACCTAGACGCATGGCCTCCCATGTACGAAGGTTTCCTTAAGCACTTCCCAAAGATTCTAATTTCTAAAACAGTTTTTGATTATACCTTTATGTAAGGTGTCATTGTGAGGCGATGTCCACGATTGGAACATGAGTCACATTTGGTATATATTTGTATCCAAACTCACAGCATATGTGTTGTTGTATTTTGCACGACAATTGTTGTAATAAAGTTACAGTTGTTTTCTGTACCATGTATTTGGCGACTCAGAATAGGTTGGATGGAATGGACCTATTTTGGGGTCGTTACATTTGGTATCAGAGCTTAGGGATATGATCTCTGGCGGAGATCGGAGAATAGAACTAGGAGTGGAGAGATGAGTAAATCCTTCGCTAGTGTGTCCTGCCTAAGCTTATTTGTTGGTCAGTCATAATATCAGGATATTATGTGATATGTTAATTTGTTAAATTAACCCTTGTTTTGAAGCTGTATTCTAGAATGATATTTGAAATACAGGAGATGAGCAATGGAGAAATTATGATGGCAGGGAAGATGGAATCTAAAATGAAAGGAAGGTATTCTCAATTCTTTGAAATACCAGGTACGTAAATTTCGAGGACGAAATTTCATAAGGAGGGGAGATTGTAAGACCCCGAATTTTATGAAATAAAAGTATTCAATTTTTCTTATAATTACTATTCAGTAAATGGTTAAATTGATAAAAGTTTAAAGTATTGGGTGAAATATGAATTTTTTTTCAAAATAAGCAAGTGGTTAAAAAAATAATCATTGTTGTCGGGGAATATTCGTTTGGTCGTGGAATATTCTTTCTGTCGGAGAATATTCGTACGACGGCGCAGCTATTTGTGGGCCCCATAACGAATAACTGTCGGGTGAAGGAAAACGACAAATTTGAGTTTTTACAAATAACGGCGTAATTGTTACCGTTAACACTGTTGGAATACCCGGTGGTTAAAATACAGTAATACGCGTTATTACACAGTAGCACACGGTATTGCATAGTATTTTTGAAATTATTGATTCTTACGTAAGAAGGCACTACTCAATAATTGTTACAGTAATTACTGTTCAATATTTTATTTTATTGATTCAATAATTGCTGCGTTGATATTTTATATTATTGTTGTTTCAATAATTGTTGATGCACAGTATTTTCCTTTATCAGATCAATAATTCATATTATTTGAATAATATTATTAGATAACATTATTGGCAATGTCTAGAAAGTTCTGTCTAAGGAGAGGTTTGGTCATCTAATTGCGCGCCAGTAAGGAGAAATTCTTATTGGAAAGCCCCCTCTTTCCTGGGAACGGCCTGGTTGTCATAAATGTGATTCTGTAATATTATTTGTTAATAATTAATTATTGATTCATATGATAAGAAAATATTTATTTTATGTGGATATAAATGAGGGATATATTTTTGTGGTTAAAAAATGAAGGAGTTAATGTTGAGATTTTATCCGTATTTTTGTCAGAACGGAGGTATTGAAAATCAAATTAGGGTTTTTAAGATATTTTGCGATGGTTATAATTTTTAATCCGACCGTTGGATCGTGGTAATATTTGGATATGTTATACATATATAAGTTGAGTATATATCCATAAATTTTGAACCGTTAAAAATAAACGTATGGCTTGTTTATGAATTTTACGAGATGACTGGTTCAGAAAGTGTTGAATTTTCGAAGTTTATCATTTTGATGGAAAATTCTAGAATTGGTGGGCTCCACTTGTGGTTGGTGAAGAAATGTGCTGAATTATATTTCAAATGTGGTGGGTGGGAATAGTAGCAGGTAAAGCCATCAGGTTGCAGGTCAAACCTACCAAAATTTTCCTATAAATAGAGGGCTAAGTTAGAATTGAAAATCACACCAAAAACATAAGCTTTCTCACTTTCTCTCTCTATATTATGAAGCATATTTTGTGAGTATTTAGATACTTTGAGAGTTGCTATTCAGTGCAAGTTTTCTTCGGCTTTACATTCCGGTCAGAAGTACTGCTGTTTTGAGGTAAGGGATGGTAAGGGATATTAAGGGATTTTAAGGGTTGTTATGATTTTCAGTTTCGTAATTTTTCTGATCTTCAAAAATTCTGAAAAAATTTGAAATGATATTTTGATGAGTTTTCTTGATTGTGTCCAAAAATGGTGATTTTTGGATGTATAGATTGAGAGTTATGAATTTTATGAGAAAAGACTATTTTAAAAGTAACTGCTTATAATTCCTTGTGGTTAACTCCAAAATTGATAAAATTTTTATTGGGAGTACATGTATATGATAGAAGTATACTCTGTAAATTTCAGATTTTTTGGACAAAAGTATAATTTTTGATAAATGTTTAAATATTCGGCTATTTTGGCCATATGAAAAATAGTAAATGACTTTTAAAAATTCTGAGAAAAATATATGTTCAATATGGAACTATATTATGCTAAATTCCAGAAAAGAAATATTTTTGGAACTGATTTGGTATTTTTCATAAAAATAGTCTAGCTATGAGTAAATGAATTAAATATGTTTTGTGAAGAAAGAAAATTAGAAAATAGGATTTTATGGCTTGAGAATCCTATATGAGGTATATGCAGATTTTTGATGAGGGTTTTGGTTATTGATGATGAAATTGTAAGAGTTGGCATTTTATGATGATTAAATGCATTAATTAGTAAAGTGTAAACAATTAAAATAAATTGTTTATAAATTTAAGTAATGTTATTCTTTCAATATCATTATACCGAAATATTGGTATGGATTTTATTGTGAAATTTCTATCTTTTGTGTCGGGGTTACTGTGACGCCCCCAAAATTAGGTATACATCACCCATCTTGGGTCGTCAGATACATAGTACAGAATACAAATACAACTGATTAATACATCTGTCGTGTACAACACGACAAAACATAAACTGTGAGTTTGAATACAAATATTATCTTCTAGAGAGTATTCATACTCAAAAGGAGTCCTCATTACATTTATTAACACACCATTACATAGAATAGTGAGGACTACTAACTAATACTATCATTCGGACCATCACTCCGTACCCCGACTTGTCCCAGCTACGTTCTCATTTTCTGAAGAGAACAGTGAAAGAAAGGGTGAGCTCAACTAGCCCAGTAAGAAATATTATGACTAAGATAATGCAGAATAAATTATCATTAGCCTTCAACAATATTAAACTGATAAAATATAATAGACATCAAGTTTAACTGTAGCGGAACAAGCAATCCATTAAAAGAGTCAAGTAGAAAATAAACTCTACTATCTTTTATGATTTAAAAAGTTTTTCAACACTGTAATCGCTGAGACTCAGCTTAATAAAATAATCCACATCATCGAATCACCCCTGCACTACGGCCAAGGATATTCGTGTATTCATTAATGGTCATGATCATGCCAACAACTGTCCATCAATGCACTACGGGCCAATGAGGACTTTTACCACATCATTTGTAACATTACGGTCATGATTATACCGAATAATTCCTGGTCATAATCATACCAAGTCCATCTATGTAATACAGGCCACAGATGACTTTCAACATTTTATAAACATGAGGATGATGACAATGATATAAGAATTCAATAAAACAAGTTCAAGAATTAATTTATCTAGGAATTAACAACGTCCAAATTGTCAACATGATACTGCATTGTGGAGTAAAATTCAAGAATGTTTAGAAGAATATTTTCTTGAAAAGATACTGGATGAAACACAACTATCAAGGATATTCCACAAATTTCATGGAGTATAGAAGTCAAAACTTAACCAACTGAGTACAATAAAGAATGGAATAACAAAAGAAATCACCATGCATGCGATAGACCGCACAGACAGGTTATTCCAATAGAATAATAAATAATGGAACCAGGTCCGGCGTAAACGCACAGACAGGATATTCCGACAGAATAATAAATAATGGAACCAGGTCCGGTGTAAAACACACAGACAGGATATTCCAACAGAATAATAATAAAACGGAACCAGGTCCGGTGTAAAACACACAGACAGGATGTTCCAACAGAATAATAAACGGAACCAGGTCCGGTGTAAAACACACAGACAGGATGTTCCAACAGAATAATAGAAGAATGTCACCAAGTATAGGGTAGACCGCGTATACTGGTTATTCCAACAGAATAATAACAAATGGAATAACAGAAGTTCTCTTCATGAATATAAAAGAAATAATATTCCCTACCTTAAAAGAACTGGATATTGGAAAAGTGATGTAGCAGAATACTTTTATTCTCTCTCTCTTATTCTCTCTATACTTTCTCTCTCTATAGCTTGAATGAATTCGTGAAAAATAATGAAGCCCTAGACCTCTATTTATAGAAAAACTGAGGGTGGCTCTTGGTCTTAACGAAGGTCAAATGACTCTTGGTCTTAACGAAGGGTCAAATGACTCTTGGTAATATTGAAGGGACAACTACTATTGACGAAAGTAATTACTATTGACCAAGGTAAATACTATTTCCGAAGGTAATTACTATTGACCAAGGTAAATACTATTGACCAAGGTAAATACTATTGACGAAGGTAATTACTATTGACCAAGGTAAATACTATTGACGAAGGTAATTACTATTGACTAAGGTAAATACTATTGACGACGGTAATTACTATTGACGACGGTAATTACTATTGACGACGGTAATTACTATTGACGAAGAGACTCTTAGATGATGACATATGGCCCCCCATAAAATAACCAAACTTACCACAACGTCTCAATAATATAACATATTATACAAATGATACTATGACAATAATTTAAGAGATATGATGCAGCAATTACTGTAGCAATAATTGAGTATAGCTGAGTGACTTCTCACGTAAGCATCAATAATCAATACCGTGTGCTACTATGCAACCACGCGTATTACTGTACTTTTACTACCGAGTAGTTCAACAGTTTTAACGGTTTTAACGGTAACACCTCAGCTGTTATTTTTATAGAAAGATAATTCTGTCGTTTTCTCAATCCGACAATAATTCCGTTGTGGGGTCCACCAATGATTGTGCCGTCGTACGAATATTCCCCGATAAAAAGAATATTCTCCGACCAAACGAATATTTTATAACAACTTGCTTACTTTGCAAAATTTATAAATATTACCCACAACTATAACATTATATCAAATTAACTCCATAATATTCAAAAATGATATTTATAGAAAATTCATCTTTATTTATAAAAATTGGGGTCTTACAACCTCCCCTTCTTATGAAATTTCGCCCTCGAAATTAGGGTACGTACCTGGTATGTCGAAGAGGTAAGGATACCTTGATTTCATTTCTGATTCTAACTCCCAAGTCATTTCCTCAACATCGTGGGTTCTCCACAAAACTTTAACTTGAGGTATAACCTTGGAGCGTAGAATATATTCCTTCTTATCCAAGATTTGAACAGGAACTTCTTCATACGTCAAATCCTCCGCTATTTCGTCCGGTTCTAACTCAATAATGTGGTTTGGGTCTTCCACATATTTGCGTAACATGGATATGTGGAAAACGTTATGAACACGAGACATACTTGGCGGTAAAGCGAGTCTATAAGCCACAGTTCCTACTCGATCGAGGATTAAAAATGGACCGATGAATCGAGGATTTAGCTTTCCTCTCTTTCCAAATCTCGTAACTCCTTTCCATGGAGCAACACGTAAGAACACATGATCTCCTACATCAAATTCCACGTCCTTTCGATGAAGATCAGCATAACTCTTTTGTCGATCTTGTGAGGTTTTTATACGTTGTCGGATCGTTTGAATCTTTTCTGTAGTCATACGTACCAACTCCGGTCCCAACAACGTTGCTTCGCCCACCTCATCCCAGCATACTGGAGAACGACATTTTCTTCCATACAATGCTTCGAATGGAGCCATGCCAATACTTGCTTGGTAACTGTTGTTGTAGGAAAACTCCACCAATGGTAAGAACTTGTCCCAACTTCCTTTGAAGTCAAAGACACAGAGTCTTAATAGATCTTCAAGAGTTTGAATAGTTCTCTCTGATTGTCCGTCCGTCTGAGGATGATATGCTGAACTAAATCGTAACTCCGTGCCCATAGCCTTTTGTAAACTAACCCAAAATCGTGAAGTGAATCTTGGGTCTCGGTCAGAAACTATGGATACTGGCATACCATGCAGTCTTACAATCTCGTTTATGTACATACGAGCAAGACGTTCAAGTGTATAAGTTTCTCGTATCGGTAAGAAATGAGCAGACTTGGTCAATCTATCAACAATGACCCAAATCGCATCAATACCTTGAGAAACCCTAGGAAGACCGGTAACGAAATCCATGGTAATGTGCTCCCACTTCCATTCTGGAATTTCAAGTGGTTGCAATGGACCTTTTGGTACTTGATGCTCCGCTTTGACTCGTTGACAAGTTAGACACCTTGAGATAAACAACGCTATCTCTCTCTTCATATTGCTCCACCAAAATGTATGACGAAGATCATGATACATTTTGGTACTTCCAGGATGGATTGCAAACGGTGTGTTGTGCGCCTCCATCATGATTTCATACTTTAAATCAGGGTTGTTAGGAACACAAAGTCTGGAGTTGACTCGAAGTATTCCTTCTTCATCGATTCTTGCTTCCAATATAGCACCTTCTTGCACTTTCTTCTTCATACGCATCAGCTCCAGGTCTGTAGCTTGAGCAGCTTTAACTTTATCGATTAAAGTCGGTTCTACTCGTATATTCGCCATCATCACATGGGTCCCTGGAGTCTTCAACTCTATCTCCATCCTTTGCAAGTCACACAAAATGGGCCTTTGCGTTGTTAATATTGCACTTGTACCCGCATATGATCTTCTACTCAATGCGTCAGCTACCACGTTCGCTTTTCCAGGATGGTATTGAATGGTATGATCATAATCTTTCAACAGTTCAAGCCAACGTCGTTGTCGCATGTTGAGTTCCTTTTGAGTGAAGAAATATTTGAGGCTTTTATGATCCGTAAAGATCTCCACTTTCTCCCCATACAAGTAATGCCTCCAAATTTTAAGTGCAAAGACAACAGCTGCCAACTCTAGATCATGAGTAGGATAATTCCTCTCATATTCCTTAAGTTGTCTTGATGCATAGGCTATGACTTTTCCATGTTGCATGAGAACACATCCCAACCCTTTGCTCGAAGCATCACTGTAGATGACAAATCCCTCCGAGCCAGATGGTATTGTTAGAACAGGTGCTGAAATGAGTCTCCTCTTGAGTTCTTGAAAACTCTGCTCACATTCTTCGCTCCAACCAAACTTTGTATCTTTCCGAGTCAGCTGAGTTAATGGAGTAGCGATTCGAGAAAATCCTTCCACGAATCTCCGATAATAACCAGCTAAACCAAGAAAGCTACGTACCTCGGTCACTGATTTAGGTTGCTCCAGCTTTGAATAGCTTCAATCTTTGCCGGGTCAACCGATATTCCACGACTTGATACTACGTGCCCAAGGAATGCTACCTCCTCCAGCCAGAACTCGCATTTCTTCAACTTGGCATAAAGCTTGTATTCACGAAGCTTTTGGAGTACCAGCCTCAAGTGTTGCTTGAATTCGCATAATAGGTCGATTAGGAATATGAAAACTAACAACCTTACGAAAACCATCAATTTTTGCATAATGAGTAGTTAACCAATCAATCCCTAGAATCACGTCAAATGCAATATTTTTAATGAAATCAGATCGATAGGTGATGTGTGGGTACCAACTTGAACCAAACAAGACTTATAAACAGTGGAGGTAATGAAGGTTTCTCCCAACGGAGTTTCCACAGATAAGTCAAAAGTCTAATTTCTCCGGAATCAAATTTAATCGATGAGCGCAAGTAGGAGAAATAAAAGAATGGGTTGAACCGGTATCAAATAAAGTATAAACTTCTTTAGAGTTTATAATAAGCTTACCCGTAATGACCTCTTCGGTTCCTTGCTCTCTGGGAGTTCACAACAACGCTCTCCCTTGCACAACCGGTTTTGACTTTTCTGGGACGGCTTTTGGTGCCTCCATCCTAGCTGAATTTGTCTTCGGTAAACGACAAAATCGGCTAAATGACCTTTCTCTCCACAATTATAACAT